>JAQGBH010001050.1:0-37596 GCA_034698265.1 Sminthurinus aureus | reverse complement strand
CAGTTTTTGGGATTTTGTGAAGAAAAATGACTACTTTTTTATTTAGTGGGAAAACTATGAGTTTGATCTGGGTAACTCCAAAGAAAAAGTTGTTGTTGGTGGTCTAAATTTACTAATTTCTTTTTATCCGGTGGAAAAATATTGATATTTGGCTGAGAAATGGAGAAAAACGTTTTTACACATGCAAGCAAACACAGACATAAGTTACTCTAATTTGTTGCTATGGGATTTCGTAACTAAAGAAAAAAGCGTTTTCATTTGAATCTGGAATGAATGTTTGTCAACTAAAATTTCCTCTCTTCCACTTCACTCAACATTCAGTTCTATTTGATTTCAGTCACGTCACTTTCCCTTTCACCTTTTGGGTTTACTTTACTGTTTTGTATATGAACTTGAGTGGTTGAGTTCTGTTTGTTTGTTGTGCATCCAAAATCAAAACCCTCTCTTTAAATTTTAAATGTAAACAGTAAACAACAACAAGAGGAACAACACGTTCAAAGTAGAAAGCTCAAAGACATTGAAACTTATTTATATGCATGTCGTAATACTACTGCCTACTGACTACTGTGTAGGTAGTAGATACAAGCAGAATTGTAAAATTGAACAGGGGCGTACGCTTACTCTCACGCTTGTTCCTTTTTAAAGCCCCCTCAACCCTCAACCCTCAACCCTCAACTCTGTATACCTTGTACTTTGTACTTTGCACATTGTGGATACATAAATATGTCGTTATTAATTCAAATGATTGCATCTCACAACTCAGGACTTATGACGTCTGCTTCCTCTAATAACTGAGTGGACCAAACTGCACACTGTAAATTGCACATTGTACATCATACATTGTACACGAGTCAAAAACAAATACAAATACAGGCCACAAAACATATCTCTTTACTCTACATTCTACAAGCACCATGTACTTTGTATGTAGTTTGAGGAATAAATGATTGAAAATGATGAGTCAGACGACATGATGGACAGTACACATTAGACATTAGACATTACATAAATTAGACTGAGCTCATGTACACTGCACATAAAACGTACAATGTAAAATTCATACGGTCATGTGATTAACACACCAATCTTGGGGATTGTGGATCATGGATCATGCGTGAGTTGATTGGATTATTTGATGCATTCAGTTCCGATTCAAATCTCAATGTACAATTTACAGTGTACAACGTACAGAAAATAAAAGAAAGGAAACTTGTGATATGAATGAAAAGTACTGGAAAGTAAAATATCAGACCAATATTACACATTAATTCCTTGTAAATTTTCCTACCTTCGTTTACAAGTGGAGGAAAATTATAATCAAATATTTTAAATTAAATTTACATCTAATTTTCCAGACAACTGACGTTTTGGTCTGGGTTAGCACCAGTAGCAGAAATATTTAAAGAACAGTTTTTCAATACTCGTACAGGTCAAATATTCAATTTTGAGAATGAACAAAATATTCTCAATCTTTTACCTTTCCCATTTCTTTTGTCTTGGTTATGTCTTTTGTCTATTTGTATTTGTGGTGTACGTATAATAAATACATGGCGGCCTATTTCATATTATACAGAATACAGAATGTATGAAATATCAAAGTTCAATGATACAAAAAATATTGGATTGAACGTTAAAACCTATATAGTATAGTATATAGGCGGTAGACGGAATTAATAAAAGGAAGTTAAAAGGACAAGGGAGAAAATTAATGTGTTTTATTGCTGGTCTTATTATTTAAAGTCAGGAAGTCAGGTGAAAGGGGCAAGTCTTTTATTTTGGCCCATTTGTATTGTTTTTGTTTTTCCGCCTTTCTCGACCCATGTCTTATATTTATATATTTTCTTGTGCTCGCTCTCCTTCTCATTCTCGTTCTACGGCTTCCTTCTCTTCTCCACAAACACATGAATACACACATGCACGTTTTGCTTTCTATTTTATTTCATACATTATTGGTCCATTTGTCAAATCATTCATTTGTTCAAATCGCTCCAGCACGAGTATTGAGCATTGAGCATCGAGCATTGAGCATTGAGCATTGAGAATTTAGGATTGAGTATCAAGAATAAAGTATAAGGTGGACCGAGAACAATAAGGATTGACATTCGGTTCGACTTGGCTTTCACATTCACATTCATTCGCATTCTGAGGGGAGGAATAAATGACCGTCTGTAATATTAGTACTATTAGTAGCAGTATTATTATTATTTTTATGATTATTGGTATTGGCATTGGCATTGCTCCTGTTCTTGTGCTTGTTCTTGTTCTTTCTCCTGTTCCGCACGACATGATAGAGTATATCATGTAGATTGTAGATATAAGTAGATAATAGATATGTGTATCTCTATTAATATATGAGAGCTGTGATGACCGTACAATTGAGAATTGAGAATTGAGCCCTATAAAAAATATCTATGAATGTCTCTCCCAAGGGCGAGACAAATAACAAACAAATCATTTTATCTTTGCCAGCTACCTATTTACTACATGTTTTTCTACACAATATACAACACACAGCCACATATATAAATGCTCGTAAGGAAGAACACAGAAAGGAGAAATGAGAACTGTTGGAATTGGAATTGGAATTGGAGCTCGTGTCTAGTGTCTAGGCTGTTGATAAGGATATTGTACAATATAAAATATAAGATATACAAGCGTATAGAACATAATATAGAATAAAGAGTATAGAGCCTCCTGCCGAAGCGGTAAAGCAGCAGTGGCCATTGGCATTGATAATGCTATAACGAGTAATTTGGAAAGCTGTCGTAAAGTCAGTGGGAATTCATAGGAATTAGTCCTTTTCTTCCAGTATTTGTTTGTTTGCCCTAGCTTTTTCCTTGGTCTCGTTCTAGTTCTGGTTCTTCAGACTATATAATAATATACGGTGTACCGTGTACCGCGTACAGGATATTTGAGTGTATTTGTGTATTTGTGTGTGAAAAGTAAATTGGTCTGGGAAATGCAATGGACAAATTTAGTTTGTTAGATATTTTGTACAGAATTTCACTGCCAATTGCCAATAACAAATACAGTGCAGAAGTTTGAACGTTCACCATCACCAGTCAACTAGTGTATAGTGTATGTATTGAGTTTCGGAATGGAATGGTTTGGTCTGTTGTGGTCTGTTGCCTGTTGTCTGTTGTCTATTTAGAGTGAGATTCTGTATTAAATTGTTTGTTTGTTTTAAATACTCCCTGGCATACCATGTTTCAGTCGACAGTCGACATGTAAGTATTTCTACAACTGTTTGCTCTATCTGGTTCTGATTCTGGTTCTCCTTTTTACTCAACTTCATCTTCCTTTTCAATTTGAGTCCAATGGATCTATTGATACAACATAAAAGATAAAGATAGGACATAGAAAACACATAGTATTTTCAGAGAATTTGCAATCAGGTGAAATGTTTTTTATTTTACTGTTATGTACACCTATTAGTATTATTACTCTGGTCATACCATCCTATTCTAGATTCTAGATTCTAGCCATTTTCCATAGATTATAATCGCCCGCGTTCTGTTCTCCGTCTTTCCTCTTGAAAGTAATCTCTTGGTCTGTCTTCTCTATCGGATCATTTTTCTCCAGGAATTACTATTATTATTGGTCTTCCATAGAAATAATAGTAATACTAATAATAATAACAGAGCATGAAATGGAGAAGTACACTCCAACTCCAACTCCGATTCCGACTCAAATTCTGGCTTTAACTTTCTCCAAATGAGGTAGAATAGAGGAAACAGTAATAGAAACATGAAAAGATTGGTCATGAGGGAGTAGGTATTTATGTCGCTTCTTTCTCTCCTTCTATAGCTATATTATGTATTATTTGGTCAAATCAATTTACAAAGTACAAAGTACAAACAAGTGGAGTGAAGTAACACGAGTTGGACCATATGCAGCTGAGCCAATTAAATTTCATGCTCATGTACTAGTTGTAATATCTCGTGTCTTGTTTCTTGTGGCCTGTGTGCTCTACTTTATACAATGTACATTGTACGATATTACTTGTACGTAACAGTGATACAGATACTAACACTTCTTTTATTATTTTGGCAAGAATGATGGACTGACATACGTAGAATGAACAATATAGTAGTGCACATAGGTACAACTCAAATTGGATAAACACATTTATGGACGCAAAATACTGGGTGGTCCACAATCGTATCTCCAACGTAAATTCATTTTCTCATTTTTTTAAAAACCATGCGAATTTAAAAAATAACTAAATTAATCAAAGTTTTCAAGCTTTATATAAAAAAACCCTGTATTTTTATTATGGTCCACAACCACTAAGATACTTTGCTTATGATGTTCATTACCCTTGTGAAAATAATGGTCGGAAAGGTTTGATACGGAAATCCAGAGGCCGGAGTCAGGACTGTGGATTAAAACATATCCAAATAAAATGTAGTTCTCTTCTGTCGTACAATTGCTGACTGTGTGGTACAGAAAAAAGTTTTATTGTTTTCCTATTAATCAAAATGATTTAAAGGTTAAGAGTAATAAACTGCAAACTCCTGATATTTTTTTACATCCTTTCCTGATGGGTAAAACAGAATGGGACAAAAATGCAGGCATGTTTTTGTTATGGTTATGAATGAAAAATAATACTCCAGTTTCCTGAATCTGGATCTGAATTTTTCTGGGGAGGGAAACTATGCACGTGCAATTAAGCGTGGTATTGATATTGATATTTGCATTTAATCGGTAACGAGTAATCGGAGAACTAGGAACACTCATGCTATTGTAAATTGTACATGCTCCATGCCACGTTGGTGTAAACATTGTAGGAGGAGACATCAATATTGATAGACAGAATGCGGAATATTGGAATATTGTAGCATGCCACTTTGGCTTTAGTTTTATGTGCATGCATAATGTTGGCTCATTGTTTTGTTATGGTTTGTTATGGGTCGCTGTATAATGTATATTGTATAGTGTATAACATGATCCAAGTAATTTTAACTTTGGTTATGTATGTGACGGATGCTAGTTGTTTTTGATAGTAGTGGTCCAAAATGCCGTCGTTCCATTCTCTCACTTTGAGTTTTCAGTGTTTGGAAAATGACATGGGGCACTCTTCCTTCCTCATCTAATCCACTCGCTCGCTTGTATTCGCTAGGATCTAGGATGTAGGATGTAGGATGTAGGATACTTCTCCACTCTCTCCAAATTCTCTATACTCCATACTCATTTCTCCACTACACTGAACGTTGTACGTCAACTTGAAACTTTAGAGAGACCATTTTGCTTCGGCTGAATGAACAAACAAACAATTACTATTGATCCACATGCGTTTACTTCCATGACTACAACTTGAACTACAACTACAACTAAAACCACAACCACAACTACAAGGCAATGTACGTTGTACATATATAATGCAGTATAATCTAATATATGCATGCACTGCTCCAAACTGATATGCATGCACGGAAATGGACGAGAAAATTACATAGTATTAGTATTATGTGACACGGATATGTCTCAAATTCATGCTCATGTTGCATTATTACATACAATAAATAAAATGTGGGTCTGCGGAAACAATTTAGAATTTACATAAACCATCACAATTTACCTACAACTTATAACCTTCAGACTAGACACATACTAGAGACTACAGACTACACACTACAGAGATTTCCATGGTTAAAGTGTCATATCTTCCTGGAGCACAAATATAATGCACCAATATTGAGTCTAAAATCTATAACCAAAGTTTTCCCTACCATATGACCCGAAAACAACAAAAAAAACAAAAAAATGAATAACTGTACGTATAAAGTGTACCGTATACCAAATAGCAAACACCCAAAACGAAGTATTTAAAAAGTGTATGGTTATATAATATTATCTCTACATGTATCTATAGGCTTTGGGTTTTGGTTTTTTGTGTACAAGCCCATTATTATACTATTACCATTAACCATTAACTATTACCATCTCCGTTCGGACTGTGTGTACATTTTTATATGTATTTAAGTTCCAGCTCGTGGTTTTGTTTGTATTTGTACTTGATGTGTTTGGAACTTGGAACGTTGTTGGACTGGAAGAGGAAAATGCTCAGAATCTACACGGTTTTTATGGAGATATTAACCATCAAATATCAACCCCGTCAACTCAACACTCAACTTTCTAGTCAACTCAATAGTCAATAGTCAAGTCTGTGGTCGATGCATGTACAATGTATAATGTACTGCTGGACTGTATCGATATCGATTTTTCATTTTCATTTTTTGAACCATTTTTTTGCTACACACACATTTCCATTTTCAAATACATTGAATATTCAACATGCTTCAGTCTTTGTTCTTTGGAATTTGGGATTTGCCATGGACATTATCAACGTTCTTGCTTCAATTTTACATCTTCACGAGGAAATGACCGGAATGCCATTACCATTCTATTCCGTTCCGTACAATTACCATTTTCTTGTTGACATGTCAGTACTTGTGAAGAAACCCGATGATAGTAATAAAATACAGATGTAAGTAGTCAGTAGTAATGAAATGACTATGGTAGTTAAACTCAATTTTTTGGATGGAATATTATTTAGATAAATGACATAAAAGTAAAAACTTGAAGCCTTTTCCATGCAGTTTTCATGAGTCATGCTCTGTTTTCTGTTTGTTGTGATAAATAATAAGTAAAAAAGGAACGGGATGAGCTAAAGCACAAATTTAATTGACAACGTAATGGATTTTTCATGGTTTCTCAAACACGGTGCAGAATGCAGACGCATGCTCGCAAGTTGCTAGAAAAACCATTAAAATTTTTAAATCATCCTTTTCTGCAGAAAAAACTAGATGCTAGACACTAGATCCTTTGCTAAGGAGAGCAAGGAGATTGATTTAAATTTAAAATTTATGAATTGAATAGTTTTCAGGTAGGCGGAAAAATTTTGTTCTTCTTTTGCCAAATTACTAGTTTTTGTACCTGAAGATGATTCAATTTTTGAGACTTGAAACTTGAAACTTGAGACTTTTGAGACGTGTACCAGATTTCAAAATCTGAAAATAGAATACGACTTAAATTCATTAAAATCCGAATCCGAATTCAAATCTAGGACAAGATAGAGACAGAGAGAGATGTGTACAAGTGTCTGAGAAATGAATAACTTGAGAACAAGTAGGTAGAAGGATGGAAATGTGAGATTGGATGATGATTTGCGATTTGTGATTTAAAATGGTGATTTATGCTGGATATGTTTACAAAAGTTTCCAATTTTCCATTCCCTGTGGACTAGTAGACTTGGAATTAGAATTCCAATTGGAATTGAGGAGAAGAACGTGATTGTTGCATATGTGTGAAATGTTTGTATGTCTGTGGTTTATATGCAGATATTTGATATGTAGGCAAGTGTAGATTTATCTATGCATTTAAAATACTTAGTAGGGGCTGTTTTATATATTTATTATTTGATACGAGATACTAGATACGAGATGATCTGCACTGACTATAAACAGAATATTTACAGTTTACAGTATGCGATATACAATTATATGTATATTTTATATCCTCCATGCTTCATTCTCCATGCATGTGCTGTCGTGAGTTAGTTGAGGAGAAAAAAATCTCAGTTTTTCTCAATTCCATCCTCGTTCTTCATCCAAATTTAAAAAATGCAAAGTCTTCGTAATCTGATGTGATTCTTCTTCTCCTTCTCTTCGTTGCCCGCACTTGTTTTCACTTTGGTTCTTATTCCTCCTCCTAGTAGAAGCATGCATGTATATTACTTTTTTGCTTCAGCTAGACCATACCATACCATACCATACCATAATATAATATACCATGCTAAGCCAGACTAGACCAGACCAAGCCAGAACTTAATAACATTCTAACGAAAGGAAAACACAAAAGAAGTCGAGATCAATCAAGGGAATTCCACTTGAGAGTTTCACGAATCAGCAATTTTTTCCCCATTTTCCTCCATTTCCCTCTTACTCTACCTCTCACATCCTCCTTCTCATTCTCTCCAACTCTTGAGCCTTTCATTCTCATCCCAGATTCTAGATTCTCAATTCTAGATTCTAGAGTGTACTGCACACTCGAAGCTACACATAAAGCATCCAGAAAAGATTTTAGAGTTTAGAATCTAGAATCTAAAGTCTAAAGTGGAGAATGTAGACTCTTGTGAAAAAAGTCGGAGGAGTTCAAGTTGTTGAATCTGAGGATGAAGTCAAGCTAAAGAAAGCTGAAACTGAGTTGTACTTCTCTGATCCTGAAAATTGAGAATTTAAATTCTTTGTTAAGTCTAAATGGTAGAAACTAAAAACTATGGTCGGTCTATGGTCTCTAATCTTGAATTGTGTCTCCGTCGTCCTTCTTCTCTTCTCCCGCTTTCTCTTTTTCTTTCTTCGCTGCCTTTGTGAATGAGGGATGTTAAGCATTTAATTTTGTGTTTTCTGGTCTATCTTACATTTTACACTGTACAATGTACAATGTACAATGTACACTGTAGATTGTAGATACATTGTGCATACATACCGTACGTATCATATGCAGTAGTTTTCCTTTTTTCCCTTTCTTCTCCCTTAATTTCTTTTCTTTGCTTGATTTCTTTCAAAGGAAACCACTCATGTTCCAATCCAACTGCTCCTCTTTCCATTTTTACTTCTTCTAGTTTTCTAGCTTTCTAGCTTTCTAGTTTTCTACTTTTCGGCAGTGTCAGATAACTCTGGATTATTGCATACATTTGCTATTATGCATACTGTAGACGTACAGAACACAGAATGCAGAAGCAACTGGAAATTGTTTTTAGAGAAAGGGAGGAAAGAGAAGAAAAACTACTTGTCTACTTCCATTAATTTTCATTAATTATAAAGTCCAAATTCAGTCGATGAAAAAAACATTAAGACAACTTTTCCTCCCAGATTTTCCCCCTATCACTGTCCTTCGCTTTCTCACTTTGGTGAAATTCTTCTCTCAGTTTTTGGGTTTGGGTTAAGACAAAAAAAGTCAAACCTTAAGATTAAAAACTACTGGATTTGCATTTAAAATTGGAGGTCGGATATTAAAAAACTACTGTTTTTATTTTCCTAACCTTGTATAATAATTTTTAATATAATTTAAAATTTCAAGTCAAAGGTTTTTCCAATTGTACAAGACTACAAAAAGTAATGTACAAATGAAGTATTATTCCGTGTACATACAATGCACAGTGTAGAGAATGCACATCGCTAATATATTAGCCTTGCTGGTTAACAAGTATTTAACCAGTAATAAATTGGTACTTTGTCCCATGTCATTTGACGTACTGCAGAAAGTACATGGGAGAACATGATGAAAGGCTCAAATAGAATCAGATGCATTTTCCGCTCTGTTTTGTGGCGAGGGAGAAATAGAAAGAGAAAGATAGAGAAAGAGCTGGATAATTGCATTGCACCAAAGTAAAGAAACCCCAAACTTGAAAGAAAAAGAAAGTCTTTCAATGCCTTTTCCCTTTCATCTTGCCTTCTTCCTTCTCTAGATTTTCTAGACCTTCTTTTTTCTTTGATTTTGATCCCATTTAGAAAATTCCATTTTCCATGTACAACTCGAAAACCAAACGAATGCACTTTGTCCCTTCTAGTTTCGAGTTTCGGGTTTTTATCTTTATTTGATCCAATGATGTACATCATCATGTTTCCTCGTAGTTGCACTTCACATTGACAACCATGATTGAAACTTGAAACTTGAAACAAGTCGCTTGTAAGAAAGAACTCAAAGATTTCCCTTATTTTGTCTACTGTGATTTCTTTTTCTCAAGAGTTTCTATCATGTTCATTCATGTTTGCAATTGCAAACTGTATCAACTCACGATAGCTAATTTCTATCAGGAAACTGTGTTGTTTAAACTTGAGGAGGAAAAAATGATTTGAATTGTGTATGATAAATGATGAATGTTTACTTTGTATTTTAACCATAAACATAAACCAAAGGTCGATTCGGAATCGAAATCTGAATCTAAATATCAAGAATCAAGTACAAAAGACAAGAGATTAACTCTTAATTTTACCATTATGGTTCTTGAACCAAAATAAAAAAGCCGTACGAGAGACACCAGAGGAGGAGAAGACAATTTTATTACCTCGCTTGCATGTTTCACCTATATGCAAGTTGCACATAAACACAAGTGCACCAAAGACTTGTGACCATTTAATATCGTATGATAATTTGCCTTTGTAGATGATAGAGCAGAGATAATGGACACCTTGATACACTATGACTTTCGGTACAGTGTGCAGAGCACAGAGATATCTGATATCAGTATGCAACGAGGAGAAATAAATAAAAAGAAAGGCTTTTCTTGACTTGAGACGTTGACTTGAGTCTTGAGTCTTGAGCCCTGAGTTTTGATCTCATATCCCGGAATATCTGCTATCTTACACTGTGGAGTTTCCAAATATTGAGTTCTGAGTTGGGAGCATGAATGTTGCGAAGAAAGCACAAAAGAAGGAGAGAGACATGGATGGCAAAAGAAGAGAATGGAGAGAAGATATCTTCAATAGATTATACAGATTGCCATTATATAAATCCTCCATACAAACTGCACACTCTCACTTTCACCATTACGTTGAATAGTCCGTAGCTCATGGCTCATGGCTCGTCGACTCGTCGTTGTCTAGATGGCTTTGGCTTTTCGGCTTTTTGACGTCGCGTCATTCAATCTCACTCTCACTTCCGCTGATATCTCATCACTCTTCTGTCATCGAGGAGACACTGCTGATGCGGATGCTGGGTATATACTTCTTTTCCACCACCATCACCAGCACCAGTTTCAGTTTCACCAGCAGTACCAGTACCAGCAGTAGCTCTAGTTCTAGCTCCAACTCCAGCTTTGACTTTCTCATCGATATCATCCGATATCAGAGTGAGAGATAGAGAGAGAAAGAGGGGCGATACAACAGACGTTATTCCCGCCTTATCGCATGTAGTAGTGACTTTGGATGTTGGATGTACTACTACGATTACCTTCCCCTTGACTCCAACTCCAACTTCAACTCCTGCCTGGTATGGTATGACATGGCATGGTTGGATGACTGGAGAATAGATACTGGATCTGGATCTGGATATTTGCTTCAGCCACCAGGCTCCAAGTTCCAAGTTCCAGGCTCCAGGCTCCATGTGCTCAACGGATATGCCTCTCCTGGCACAAAAAATCTGTCGACTATCGACGATCTTCTTTGCAGATACTGCAGAAAAAAAAAGAAAAAAACCTCTTCCTCTTTCTACCTCGTACATCGCACATCGTACATGGTATCAGACAATGTACATTGTTCAGCTACATGGTTCACCGTCGACTCTTCCATACATATGACTGAAGTGAGTGCAAAGTGAGAAAGAAGAGCCAGGAACGACCATCATTTACTATCAATTTTTCTGCCTGTTCCCCGTACTTTCAGGAGCAATATATTTAAGAGCATGGATGGTTATGAGCATCCGTAAGAAGTACAAAGAGAGAGACAGAGACAAAAGATGCAGACAACAAAGAAAGCCAACACCATTAATAAATTGTACATCAAATTTCCTCCATCAACTTTCCAGTGTTCCACGTTCTACTTTCTACTTTCTACTACCGGTACTTTGTAGTACATTATGTGCCCGTTTCTTCGGTTTCTTTCTTTGGTTGCCTGTGTAATGTACAATGTACAACCTCTTTACTTACTTGTGTAAAAAGCGGCAGAGATGACTGAGAAGACGGAGGATAAAAGTGAGTGAAAGTTGGTGAAAGGAGAAGAAACAATTCCAATTTCCTCAGGGAGAACATCTTACAAATACATAATATGGCTGCACATTTAATTTGTGACATTAAATGAGACTATTGACTTACTTGTTATGCATAAACGATAAAATATAAAATGAATTGGACCGAATATACATGCATATAAAAGAAAAATAGAAAGTGGAAAGTATAATGTGGAAATCAATAAACAAAATTAAAATGACAAATTACGAAAGGTACTGATCATTCATTATTCCTTCTTCAATTGATTTGTGCTCCGTTTTGGTTTGGTTGTGATGATGAAAAGGCAAAAAGATGCTTGGCGTCAGGTCTTATGGTAAAGAAACCGCTCTACATTCTACATTGCAGCACAAGGAGCAAATTACTCTTCGTCTTAAGTGTGAAACAAAATGGAGTCGATCGAGCCAGTGGAGTTGAGTCACCAGTCAAATTTAGATGGATGTTTTTCTAACATGTACGATAGAACGAGTTACATTTAGAGTCAACAGTCAATGCCGATAGACAGAAATGACTTTGAAATTGTATTGTAAAGAGAATGCCGCTTTTGGCTCAGTTTGTTCAGGGAATTCGATTCAGGGACAATGAAAAAGACGAAGACAACGGAGACAAATCAGTGGCAACACTTTGTAGACGCAGAGTACATGATTCTAGATTCTAGATCCTACTTGTGTACTATGCACTTTAAGTATTGCAGTACGGTTGATGAAAGGAGCGGAGAGACGAGAGAGAAAGTGAAGGTGAAAACCAAAAGCACACGGAACGGAAGAAGGAGCGGAAGATAATGACGAACAAGATTTTAGGAAGCTGAAAACGGAGGGAAAAGGCAAAGACAGAGGGAGGTTATACAGATACTAGTATTATTATATTATATAATATTTTACATTGTACGGGATGCATAAAGTTTATCATCGTTACGACAAGGGAATGGAATCTTTCTTCCTGTCTCCTTCTCCTTCTCATCCTACATTCTGCATTGTACAAAGTCTTTTCCAATTTAGACTATGTACCTTTTCAGACCGGCGTCTCTTCTTTCATTTCCATTCTATTCTATCGCTTTCTGCGCCATTCTGTTCCGTTCTCTGGATTCTAGATTCTGGATTCTAAACCTTCATCTCGCTCTCAGCTTCTTCTCTTGTCTTTTCGTTTCTGCTGGTCGCTTTTCTCCTTGTCTTACCATCATCATTTTAACTTCTTTATGTTGGTTTCTTCGTGCTCATCACCTGGAACGTGAAATGGTGGAGGCAGGAGAAAGTTGGAAACCAGGAATGAACATAAGATTTTCTACTAACTACCTATAGCTATAATATCTGTATATCTAGAAATATCTAGTATATCAGTTCACCAGTTCTTACTATTAAATTCTCCACTTGCTCTTTTCTCCGCCTCCAATCTTATTCATCTATCTATCTAGCTATCTATGTACATTTTCTGTAGACTGAAGATATAGATAGATTCTAGGTACTAGGTACTAGGTACTAGATTCTAGACTCTAGACTCTAGACAAGCATGAAGATTCTTGCATCTTCTATGCTCTGCGCTCCACGCTCTACGTTCTACAGTATTTTACGTACCAGATTCGAGGTTTTTAGATTTCAGATTTGAGGTTTTGAATGGAGCATTCCAAGACAAAATGAAACGCTCAACTTGAAGTTTTGTTTAACTCTATACTCTATACCCGATGCTCCATGCTCTATGCTCCATGCACATTAAATTACGCTCAGCTCTATCCTCAACTTTTCATTACCTGTGCTCTTGACTGCATATTAGAATGTAGGATGTACGAGGTAACTGGATGAACTTTTCTTAGCTTTGCATAATATTTGCTTGCATACGCGAGTCCCACCGTCTTTGTTCGTTCCGCTGATTTTTAGATTCACTTCTTAATTTAACCTCGGATATGTATTTAATCGGTAACATCTAACTTTCTCTACTCTACGCTCGTCCTTCTTTACCAGAGCAAGACGGACAAAAAGCCAAGTTGAAGGTTAAAGGTTGAACTTTGACTTTTTCACCGTCTTTTACCGCTCTCACTCTTATTCCGCTTTCCTTTTTGGAGCTTTTTGAGCTTTTTGAACAAACATTTTGAAATAATTATATAAGATGGCTGACGTTTTTGCGTAGGCTGTCGAATGTCAAGAGTCGAGAGTCGAGTGTCGAGTGTATTTATCCTGTAATATTCAGCGATACAAAATAAATATTCGCAAATAGTAGTCTAAGAGTGCAATGTCAAAACTATGCATAAAATACGAATACAAATAACGAATAGGGCACTAGGCAAAATAGTGAATAGCCAATACCAATCGCCATTGACCGTGTGATATAACCTTGTTTATTTATGTTATCTATCTATTATCTCTAACGTTTAATGAAGACACTTTAGGAATACAGATACAGATGAATTCATGTGGGATAGTTTCTATTTTCTCCTTCCTTCTTCCTTCTTTCTTCTTTCTTCTTACTGCAGTGTTTCAAAATACATGATACATCATGCGTATATTTATGTGTTTATGTATGTGTGTACAACGTACATGCTACTTTTTAGTAGGTAAGAAAAAGGGAAGCAATTAATTTAAACTTGTTCTATAAAAGAGTGTGGAGCAAATAATAAATGAAAATAAATGACTCTCTCAAGTTATTAAACTGTCTGATTCAACATACTACTAAAAGATACTAAAGGGAGCTTTTATGTTGCTGGAATAATGCGTGGATATAATTCACATTCATACGTACATTCACGTGTATTGTATATATGTGCAGAATGTAGATACCGTTTTTTCCTAGCTACACTCTGCAGACGGTTTTCTAGATATCAGATACCATTAATTCATTTTCACGGCCTTGTTTTCACTATTTTCCCGTGTAAAACTATACACTACATACTACACATGTGTATGCGTATCGTGTATCTACATACATAGATATACCACGCATTCTTAATAGAGGTAAATAAGTATTTATAAATGTGTAGATTGTAGATCAAGGCTCTTGTGAGAGCTAAAAATCTTTTATACCTTAAAATTGCTACATACATAGTTCTGCTAGCCAATTGTTTTTCTTTTCTTCTGCACTTTAAGCAATGGAGAAAGTTGTGACGGTGCTTTTGCTCAGATTAACATATTTACTTTTCAGTTAAACCATTGTAAAGGTAACAGTCGCTCTCTAATTATTTAAGTTGGAATTTGAATGTGGATACTTTCTACAAACAGCACAAAAATACAAGGGTAGGAGATTTAACTGGATGTTGGATGGTCACACCTTTTCTACTCTCGGCCCTATACTCTACACTCTAGACTCTAGACTGTAGACTCAGAATCCTCGCTTCTCGATTCTACGACTTACGAATTACAGAAATGGTAAATTCTGCTTTCCATGTCCCCAAAAACTGGAATACTTTTTATACATTCCTCACTGGGTTTGACTTGAATTCAACTTTAAAACAAGAAGCACGGGAAAATCGCAAATCGTAAATTCAGTTTGTTCAGTTAGCTCGTCCGTCCATGAAGCGGGAAATTTATGGAGACTGTCACAATGTATTTATTCATTTATTATCTACATGCATAATGTAGAATATAGAATTTAGAATGTAGAATTTACAGTGTAGGTAGCTTGTACATTGTACATTGTATAATGTAGTAAATGTCCGTGTAACAGATGGCACGTTATGAGACAATGTAGATGTATGTACAATGTACATTGTACAAGTAATAAATACATTCGCTGTGAACTGTCTCCAACTAAATGCACATATCTTACGTATAGAGTGTAGATTGTAGGTACAAGAAACGTTTTCCCCCTTTATTTTTATCGCAAATATACATATTTTGAATACTCTGAAATTCTGGAATTCTCATTAAACTGACAAAATTTGCTCTTTTTAGACTCAAAGGTCAGTTTTTATTTTTACAATGATAATGGCAAAAATCTAGGAGATTTTGTATGCGTTTTGTTTTTTGTATTCACAGAATTTTAAAACAGGATTAATTCTTTGTTTGTTTGCCACTGTGACGCAGATTAAAATCAAAACCTTGATTTTATAAAGTTGAATCGTGAGGCTAAAGGTTGAACGTTGAACGTATGAGCTAATACACGATACAACGATACAGTGTGCCATCAAAAAATCTAAACTCAAAAGTAATGTCTCATTAAGAAAAGCGGCAACTTTTGCTCCGGCTTTTATCCGGAATCCAGAGCTAATGACAAGATTAGATGTATGATGAATAGACGCGTGCACTTTCATCTATAATACACATAACATGTACATTGTATATTGTGCATTGTACATGGCTGTATTGTGCACTCGCAATCCCATCAAAAAAATTCATTAAGTGATATGAGACTCAGTCCTTAGGGACAAAACTCGTTATTCCTTACATACTGAGACGTAGCTCCAGCTCCAGCTCCAGCTTCAAATTGAGATTGAGATTGAGATCCAGATTCAGATCCAGATTGAGCTTGAGGTGGCAGGGGATTTTGGATTCTCTTTTATTCTTTAACATTCAAAACTCAGAACTCTGAACTCCTAACTCCGAACCACTCACTGGGTGAATGAGAAAAAACTCTGCATAACACGACTCAACCAGAGACAGAAGCAGAAGGCGCGAAGGAACTCTTACTTATGATATTTACAAGGGGAATGTGATGATGGAAAGCTTCAATCGGAGCGAGAATCAAAATGACGTGAAACAGAAAATGAAGGGGAAAAGAAAAAAGAGAGACACACGCTCACATTTTCCATTCCTCGCCTTATTACTCCTAACAAAGCCAGAGAAAAGAGAAAAAAAGAAAGAAAAAAACGTCTTTTTCACATGCATTAGGTGTAAAGAGAAGAGAAGAAGGAAGGAGAAAAGGAACGTTCGTTTTGTTCTTTCCCTTTGTCAATTACATAATTGAGAGTACAGCAGAAGGAAAGAAAGAAGCAGGAAGACGACAAAAGAATCAAAAGGAAAGAGGCCTAGCTCATTTATTATTTTTTAGATGGGAATTCACACTTGTACTTATACAACTTATACAACTTATACTTGTACAATGTACATTGGAAATTGAAATTGTACTTGCATGAGCATTTATATACTTTTAAACTTGTATTTAATTTTATGTATTTTGTATTGCGTATAGAACTTTACTGCCAGATTAATAATTTTCAAATTTCCAAACCATAAATCGCCATGGTTTCCCTAGTGACTTTTTTGTGATGTTTTTAAATGGAAATTATTATGTCAAGTGTATTAAAAATTGTAATTGTACACCACTCGCCTCGTCATGTAGTTTATAATATAAACTTCAGTTCAGGTTGGCAATGCATGGCAAATGGTTGAAAAGTATAGATACGCAATTGCACATGTTTGGATTTAGAGTCAAGTACAATATTGCATTTGGCTATCGGATAAAATTGGTTAGACTTTGTTTCAGCTTTGAACTTACACTGTCGATGTTATACTGCTATATGCTGTACGTGTGAGACTATTCGCCGTTTCCTTTGCGGTAAAGTTGGAGGAAACACTGAAGTCAAAGCCAAAGCCAATGCCAATGCCAACCCGCAGACACATTTGATATTGACTACCCTCGTCGGTTTATGAAGTCATTGCTAACGTATGTCTTGTATACATGTATATATATATATATATATATATCAAGTGCAGTTATAACAGTAAATTTTATTTTCGTCTCGTTCTCGTTCTCGTTCTTGTTCTTGGTCTTGGTCTTGTTCTCGGTGTCCATTAGAATTTACTGGTTGTTCTAGTAGAATCTCTAGCTCTCAACTAACTGTCAATTCACAAGTTTTGCCCGCTACGGGCAAAGCTTAAGCTGGAGAACTGGATCTGGATTGGAGATTTAAAGTGCAGCTAAAACTAAAAAACTAGACATTCATACTCAAAATTGCACACGTATTGTATCGTCGAATGTCTGAAAGCAAGAAACGAGAAGCCAGATTTCACTTCAATATTTTAATTTTTAGCTTAGGACCAGCTCGCACTAGTCACCAGTCACTAGTTATCGATTTTGAAAATGTGAGCTTGGTCGTTTGTTGTGTTGAAGAAGGACGGACGAAAGTGTACCTCGGCCCTTTTCCGTACATCTGTAAGCCGCTAAACTACAGATTGTACGTTCTACATTCTTCATTGTACATTGTACATGTATCTCAATGGATGAGGTGCTATCTTTTTCTATGGACCAACGAACATTAGATAGATAATTCTCGACTCTCATTCTATGTTACTACGTTGTAGGTTGTACATTGCTTTTGGACAGAAACTGCGAGTCCTCTGATGTTCTCTACATTTAGATATATAGAGGTAAATGTACATGTATATTTATATTTATATTTATATCCCAGATTTCAAGGATCCACGGATTCTAGGATTCTAGGATTCTAGCAGTCTAGTAGTCTATATAGTATTCAAGTTTTCAAGTACTAAAGCATTCAGGTCTTCAAGTATTCAAGGAGATGCGGATGAAGAGAGTCGTTTGTATTTCCTCTTTGTAATGGTTTGCAAATGGTGATAGAAGTATCATAGAAATGTGCACGGATGTATGCACACAAGGAAAAGTCTGTGGTAAATGGTACAGGCTTTCATGAAAGAGTCCGAGAGAACAACTCAGACTTGAGAGTTCAGAGACAGGGAGAGCCAGAGAGAGAGAGAGAGAGAGTTGAAGATGGAAAACGGAGGAAGATGACGACGACTACGACTATGTATAGGAAAACTTGGGTAAGGCTTTGAAACTGCGTGCCATATTCCATATCTTTATTTATGATCCTCAAGAAATCTCGTTAAATTTATATTGAAAGCTCACGCGCCAACTTTATGTGCATCCATGGTTCATATCCTTACGTTATCTGGTGTCTTTTCCTCTCCCTCTCTCTACTTCTACTTTTACTCCTTTCCTTTCCTTTCTCCTTCTTATATACAATGTATTTATACTTTATGCTGGACTGTTGTGTTGTGTGCAGGAGTTTTAAAATGTAGTTTTTAGACATGCATATATTATACATAATATATTGTATATTGTGTATGTACTGGTGTTTATATTTAGTTTCGTCCCATTCGTCTCCTCTCTCTCTTCTGTTGGACTTGGACCGAGAGTCCTGATATTATTTGTATTTTCCATTTTGACTCGCAGTCTTATGGTCTTATTATTGAGCCACATTTTGAGTTTACACTCCCTTTATGATTGGCTTATCGTTATCTTAAAACAAAGTAAATAAATTTTAAGAACACTATATCATACACTACACACTGTATAGTATTTATTCAGTGCACAACGTATAGTGTATACATTTGTTTATTTATTTATTGGGTATGCAGTATGCAGACTGAATGTGTAATGTGGAAAGGAGCAGAAGCTTCGTGTTAATCTACTTAATGTTTTATATTTTCTTATAAATTCTCGGCTAGGGTTGACAGCATGAAGTTGGAGTCTAGAATCTAGAATCTAGAGTCTAGAGTCTAGAGTTTAGAGCTTGGAGTTGGCCCACTATTTATGCACACAATACACAATATACATCCATAAATGCGTCCGACGGTTCTACTCTTGTATACTCGTACGATTTAGGATGGTTGGTAGGTACTTGTAAAATTGGAAGCATACGTTTCCATTTACACACGATTAAAGTCCACATTTATATTTGCCATTTAAATTCGAATGGTCGTCTTTATGACGCGTCATCCAAACTCCATACACATAGACATACACTAGCAGAAGTAAACATGTACATTTTATTTACAATGTACAATGTACAATGTTCAATCGATGAACAAAATCACCAGACCTTACTCCCTCAAACGAGAGCCCAAAACACGTACTCATAAACAAACATAAATGCAACCACACACATACAAATAGATATGTGCACTGTACACTTCACCCAAGTACAGACACGCATTTACTTCAAGAATCTTAAATTCTAATTTCCATCTAGTCAAAATGTGAATGTGGAAGGAATGAGACGAGGACTTTCCCCAGTACGTGTGTGGGTATTTTATGTATCGTAATTTGAAAGTTATTGGAGCTATAGAAAAATCATAAAATCCCAATAAAATTCACACTAGGAAAACACTTGAAACTATTCAAATTACTTGTTACACACACAAACACACAAAATCCTCACTCCAACTCTCGTTGAACCGTGGAATTGGGTCGTAAAGAAAATAATATTCACTAAGCATATCCACTCTTCCCACATTACACATTACACATTACACACTACACTCTACACATTAAACACTAAACATTATCATAGCATAACACATCACAACATAGCAATAGTTATGATGGCTCTTTTAACACAACATTTAGACACTTGGGAACTTGAAAAACATTGTCGCCATAAATGCTTCAAATTGAAGTTAATTACAAAATTTTAGACCACCAAACGCCATTGCATCAAAAGAGTGGTACATGGGTTTTAGAAAACAATGTCTAGAATCTAGAAACTAGAAACTAGAATCTAGAATTCATCAAAAGGCATCCGCAGTTTACATGTTTAATTTAGATTGAAATACAACACACAAAACATAAAAATAAATGCATGCACTGCTGGAAAAAATACCCAGAAATTTACCTAGAGTTTTAATCTGGTTGCATTTTTATGAATATGATTTGAGTGCATTTTGTGGGAGTAAAAAGTTATATCAAGAATCTAGAATCTAGATTCATATAGAATATAGGATATAGAAAAACAGGTACACAGAGCATACATAAGGACGTCATAATAAAGAGATTATTTTTATACCAGTTCCATTGGCATCGGTGAAATTGCAGTCTATTCTAAATTAACGATGCCAATATCTACGTTTGAAGCCTGGAAGTTTGGACGTTTCATGAGTTGGAAGTCGTGCCACGTGTCTTTGAATACATGTTGAGGATTCGCGAGGTTCGTTGTGCATTATGTATTATGTATTATGTATAAAAACGCAATGTACACTGTGCATTGTTTTCTTTCGCCCGATAACATACAATATCGCACGTACAATGTACAATGTCCAATGTACCTTGTACATACCAAGAATAAAGAACAATGAAGAATGAGCATGGAAGAGTGAGCATTGAGCATTAAACAGTAAAGTAGTGGAGTAACATGAAAAAATGGGGAGAGAAGTGAGAGAAATAACATGAAAAAAGGAAAAGCCCGCATAACAGACCAACTTTTGTCGCGTGCTTCATGGTCAAATAAATAACTTGTAGCCATATGTATTAGTGGCCAAACTACTACGATATCATAGTCAAATCCATAGCCGTAGCAAGAGCAAGAGCAAGGGTAATAGTAATAGTAATGGTGAATAGTGTCATGGTGGAACTAGTTGTAATGGTTTTAGTAATACATGGAAATAGGGAAAAGTAGCGGTAACCTTTTGATGGTCATTTCAACTGTGGAGAGAAAGGAAAAAAGGAAACAGAAAAGCAAGTTTTGAGTACAAAGTTTCTTTATTAAAAGTACCGCACACCGTTTTGTTGTGCGGCTGGTTCCACATTGTACATTCGACATGTATTTACAATCTACGTTGCCCATTGCATATTATACATAGTACATGTTACTTTGTGTGCCCACACAAATGTAGTCAACGATATAGATTGGACATTATGCATTAGAAATAATACATATGTTATGCTTTATGCGTGTACCCTGTAAAATGTGTAGGCTGATTGTGAATTATTCTTGATTCAATACATTTCCATGTAGCCGCAGTTTCATGAGTTTTACCAAATGAGTATAAACATGTAAAATGTATTATGTATAATAGTTATCCTATCGTATCGCGTATCGCGTATTGCATATCGCAATATTCATCGTAGTGGCCACATCGATAGTTTTTTTTCTTCATTGTGATAGGAATTTCTACATTCTACATTTGGGATTTCCATTTCCCTGGCAGTTCGAGTATGGAGTATGGAGTATGGAGTATGGAGTATGGAGCATGGAGACATGAGTGTTTACTGGATTCGGATATGGCTGGTGGTAGGGGACTGGTATTTCAAAGCATATGCGGTTTTTTCGGTGTGTGCCCACAGACGTATTCCTAGTTCGTTCCGACATCCTCCAGTGTCCAGTGTTCAGTGTACATTCTATGTTGTACACTTTCCCTCTGAATGACTTTGAAGTCCAGGAAATTTTTGGTATTGGAAAGCATTTGAAATTATTGTATTGTACAAAAGACTCCATTTCCATGCAATATCATAACAGCATAGCATACGGAGCATAGTTTACGGAGAGTTGTTAAACTGAATGGTTGCTGGTTGCTGGTTGTAGAATTGTAGTAAATGTAAAACTATCATGTAGAAATGGGAAATCGTCCTGGGGATTGTGGATTGTGGATTGCCTTCATTTCCATTCTCACTTTGTGGTCACTACACTTTTCTCAGTCCACAACACTGTCTGCTGATTCGCCAGTCTCCAGTCTCCAGTCTCCAGTCTCCACTCTCTATTCTCGATTTCTCTTGATTCACTTTATTCTCACATGATTCAGTTCTCTTTTCCTTCACCTAGATACTAGATATTTACAACATACACTTGTAGTTTTCCCGTCCTCTTGTGAACACCACATGCCCATGTGTTCTGTATCCTGTGCTACAGACAATGAAAAGGACTATGTCAATGAACGCCAAAGGACCTAATGGGAAAGAGTGAGAAATCTAACTAATGCGTAATTACATGTCAAGTTGTGTGAATAATCATTATACTTTAATTTTCCTCTCATTTCATTGAATTTCGTTTTTGCGCTGGTTTCTCTTTTTCTTTAGGATTGAATAACGCATGTATTTGACCTCTTTCCACAATTTGCAATGTATATCGTCCAAGGGTTTCCTCATTTATTCCAGGAGGAAAAATAGGAGCAAATGATTTCATGTGGATTTGTATTTGTGTTTGTGTTTGTACTTATGGGCTCTGATGAATTTTAGTTCAGATGAAGAACACAACTCATCAAAGCAACAAAACAACAAAGCAACACAGCATCAAAGCTCGTTAGAGGAGTAAAAGAAAAAAAATGTTTATAAAAGGAACATATCGATATAGATAAGGATAATAATAACAATACCGATACCGTTACCAAACTCCAATTATCGTGTAGAAAAGGATTGGTAACAAATTGTGTTCTGGTGTAGATAAAAAGAGGAAAAATTCCGTAATTAATTCCTCTACCAGCTCATGTGAGTGACGCATGACAAGCTAAACTAAAGGGCTGCAGAGTTTGCTGAGGAGATGAAAGAACTGGTTTCTATGTACGATATGGATCTACGATCTACGCTCTGGATCTTTTCGGTGTCAATTGGTGGTTGTTGTATATTGTACATTGTGCATGTAACGAGATGTAGCAGAGTTAATCTAATCCACTAGTACGTAGTACGCTAAGTTATGCCTGTGGTATGTATGTGTATACACATATCTGTAGAGTTGATAACTTGATAGAAAAAGGGTATTGTGATGTATCTTTTCTCTGCAGTAAAGTATTAATTAGGATCAAGTTTCATGAAATTTCGTAACAGGATCTGTGGCTTTCAATTCAGAGCTTGCCTTCTTATGTATCCACCGTCTATATTTAGGACATTCTACATTCTACATTGTATAATGTACAATGTTCATGATGAGGACGAGAAGAAGAGAGAGAAGGAGCCGGAGACGGGATAGGAGAAACAGTGAACAGATGTGGATCATATTGATTTTCTCCTGGCGTACACGTCAGGTTCTTTTGATTAGTTTACTTTTCCTTCCTCCAAAATAGAGAGTGGAGAATGGGGGACACAACTTGCTCCAGTTTCCCTTTTACTTTGATTTCCCGTACCGGTTTTCTTCTTTCCTTGCAGTTTCATCTTGTAAAGGATGTGGAGGAGAAAAGAGTGTAAATATTTGATTGCAATGTACTTGCTTCTCTTTCTCCAGTTTGTATATTGTACACTGTAAGTTCAATATGTATGTCCAAAAGGATTGAGGATCCAGGATCGAGATTCGAGAATCAAGATGAAAGCGGTAGGAACTGTTTTGATCATTCTAAAAGCCCCGCAAAAATTCTTGTACACGAGAATTCTCTACACTCTATTTCTTTCTATACTCAATACTCAATATTTTTTGCAACATGAGAGCCAATGCCATGCAGTTTTCGATTTCCATTTCGATTTTTACTACAACTTGTAAATAAAATCAATGCACCAGAAAGAGCGAGGGAAAATGTCTTTGGTTTTGCTACTGGCTTTACTATTGGTATTTGGTATTGCATTTTGTTAAGTAATGTGGATTTTGTGGTAGGAGACATTCATCTGATTCAATTTCCGCGACTACATTCCACACAAACGTGCCGGCCAGATGAAAGAAATGACACACACATGTACGTACGTTTGCTTTCTCCTGGGAAATCCCTCGTCTCGTTTGTTTTGGTTTGGTCTGGTCTGTATTAATCACTGTAAAAGTATAAAAATCAAAGTCGTCATTTAATCTTTGGGGAAAAGTCATCATCTCCTTCGTATTTTGTACTTTGTAGTTTGTCCTCTGGCCTGGTTTCTCTGTCCTTTGTGCAAGGTTTCATCACTGCAGATAAAAATGATGCAGTTGACTGTATGACTGTAGTATTGTAGTATGTATGAAAAGTAGCTTGTTGGATACTTTTCAAAGTACTGAGAATTACAGCGTGCAGCATGCATAAGCTGGAAATTTGTTTTTGATGACAGTCCAGAGACGGGATGCTAGTTCCAATTCCAGTTGCACAGAGCAAATATGACGAAAAGTTGGATGGAGAAAGGAGATATCAGATTTCCAGTTGCAACTGCTGCACTGCATATTTGACAAAAACTAGCTCAAAGTTCACAACTGACTTTGCAGAACGGAAAAAAACTAAAGTGAAGTGAAGCTGAGCCTTGAGTCTTGAGCATTGAGCTTTGAGCATTGAGCCTGCTGAAAGACGGAGAAAGTTAGAGACAAGACAAACATTTTAAGTGCAAGTCCAACTTTGTCTTTACTTTTTATATACAAAAGTATGTAATATGTATAGCTCCACTACATTAAACGTTAATAGTTATGGGTTATGGGTTATGGATTACGGGTTATGGTTATATTCGCATATGACGATCGGGATGACGCTGAGTTGTCATGAGCTGAAATTCTTATGTAATAAAAGACATTAAAATTATTATCCCGATCAACGATCAACGATCAACACCCAGATAGGCACATAAATACATACAGACATGCATACTTGCAGTAAAAGTGAGTAAACTTAAGCCATTTCACACATCAAGTCTGGACAATCGTCATCAAAAAATACCAATCAACTCTCTGGACTGGAGTCCAAGTCCAAGTCCAAGTCCAAGTCGACTCAACTGAACTGAACTGAGCTGGACTAGACGTTTCTGCCATTATTGCCAGGACTTTTTCCCCTTTTATAAATCCGCTTTCCTCAAAATTGCCTCAAAAAGTTTTGGTCTGGTGCATAGATGCAACCAGAAACTGCTGAGACATTATCCAGCTCGAAGCATTTGCTAAAGCACTTTCCACCGTTTTTAATGTCCAATGTCCAGGGTTGTTGATTGGTGCAAAGTCCGCTGGATGCTTGTGGTATTTAAGTACCGAAAATTTCTTTCACATAGTAAAAATGCTCTAGATTCCACTTTACAGAGTCCAGAATTATCGTACAATAATTACATATAGCCGAAATGAATCAAATTCTTAAAATTAGATGATATGATCTCAAATTTTCATAAATTAAAACTCAGTAAATTATCTATTATGCTTTGTGCTTTGTATTGTGTACTTTTGGAGCCGGGGAAATTTTTTATAGCTGCAGAAAATTTGTTAGAAAAGTTGGTGATCTACAAGCTGAAAATTCTTTGGCTCATCTTTTTTTGGTCCTTTGGTTTTTCCCGAATCATCATCATCAGTCTTGGTTTGGTTGTCATCGTACTTTATCTACTGTCTGGTGTCTACTTTCCACTTTCTACTGACTACAGACTACTGAATCGTGTACTTTTGCCTTCTGTACAAGTCGACTGTTCTGTTCTACTCGGTAAGTCATTGGGTTGGAGAAATTGCCAATCGTCAATTCTCAATTTGGACAGTGCGATTCTCAATGCAGACAGTCATATCTCTCTACAAACTACACTAGTCTGTAGTCTCTAGTCTCTAGTCTACATACTTCCAGTTGGCATTGGATCGAATCACAGAAAGAAAGTTTGCACTGGATCACATTCCCGTTTCATATCGCAGCGTATCAGTCCATATCATATCATATCGTATCATCGCCACGTAACAGACTGTAGACTGCCGACAGTAGACTGGAGAAGAAATTGCAATGCCCATGGCAATTGTCAAGAAATAGTAGTAGTAAGAAAGATAGATATTGGGAATTGGGAGAAAGCACAGCTTTTGTCTTTCCCTTCCTTCCTCAGCCAGCCTCGGCACTAGGCTGATTTGACTTAGAGTTTGAAGCTAGCGAGCAATGGGCTTGAGTTTGAGTTGGAGTTGGATTTGGAGTTGGAACAGTGAAAATATGCAGTGGTGTCATAGAAATAGTTCTAGTTGTACGATAGTACATGTACGAAACTTGATATTCCATACGGATATAATACGCCAAGTATCTGTAGAGTGTAGAGTGTATAGTGTAGACTGTAGACTGTAGAGACAGGGAAAATGTTCGTGCACAAATGTCAAAAGTTTCCCATCAGCTATCACTCGTTGTCTTCCATTCCGGTTTCCTCACTCTAGCACCATTCCAGAGCCATTTTCGGTCTCAATTTGGTCCTCTGTTTCAGCCTCATTCTCATCCTCAATTCGCAGGACGAGAAGTTGAAAGAATATCTGACTGAACTGTACATTGTACACTATACAGTGTACAGTGTACATGCTTTTTATATGGCTGTGTGTGTATAGATGAGTGCAGTTTCCAATATGAAACCCATGACTCGTGGGTATTTATTCGAGAGAAACTCCATCCTCCATCCTCGATCTTCCATACTTTAAGTTGACGTCTTTGTGAAAGTTTGAGTCTTACAGTCACATTCATCCTCGCCCTCGTCCTCGTGCTCTGGTAGTGGTAAAGCCTTCGTTATTCCTTATTCCTATTTTTCTCGTCTTTTACTTTCTATCGTATCAATTCTCAAGGTTCAAGTCTCAAATATCTCAAATATGTACCACGTGAAATGGAGCTACCAGCATCCAACAACCACCAGAGTAGCAATCTTTCTACAACTGAAACCAACAAACTCATTTGATCCCTCCATTTTGTATCTTGTATCCAGTATCTAGTGTCTTGTGCCTTGTATTATATACATGTAGAATGTAGAGTGAGTATCAAAGACAAAAAGAGTAAAGGAGAAGAAATGGGATGGAGAATGGAGATGTGGCGAGGAGTTGGAAGGAAATGTACAAAATGATGAAACAAAATCTGAAATGGAAAAAAAGAATGTTATAGTTTTGATTTTAGGACAAATCCTTGCAAAATTCCAGCTCCAAATTCAATTAGATTCAGCAAAAGCTGTCGCTTGGAAAATCCAATTCCTACATGCTCAACACTCACAATGTTTCCTAAATCGAAATAAAACAATTTCGTGTGTCGACACAGAGCATAGAGGAGAAAGTAGAGAGTAGAGAGTACAGAGCAAACAGAAGAGAATAGAAGAGAGGAGATGAGAGGCAACGACACGACAAGGAGAAAGTCTTGAGTCTTGAGATTTCTTTTCTCCAAGAATTTCTCTCCCTCTCTTTCTTGTTTCTGTCTCTCTCTCTCTCTCTGTGTCTGGCTTTGCTTTCTCTAGTTATTTCTTGTCATTTTATTCTATTGTATTAGAGTAACTCTTTACAAATCTCAACTCTGTCGAATGTCGAATATTCAAATCCAAAGATATTTATTTTCTCAGGCAAAACTTGAGCTGTTCCAAGTATAGTGTATAGTGCACAGTGTACAATGTACAATGTACAGCGGGACTCTCATTGCTGGAATTGATATTGATGACAATGATCCGGATGAAATGGAGAGAATTTTGTAAACGATTTCTTATTTCCTCATTCCTCATTCTTTCTACTGTCTACTCTATATAGACTATAGATAATACATGGAATTTAGGTTTGGAATTATCATCCCTGTAATAATATTTGTTTTCACTTGCGCACACAATTACTTGTAGCATGTAGAATGTAGAATCTAGAATCTAGAATCTAGCTCTCTGTTGTTTTTACCTTTCATATACCCTACACCATACATACATGTACTATAAGTCTCTATAAACCATATATTATAAACTGCACACTGTACACTGTACATTGTACAAATTTCTAAATTTTAGAAGCACGGATGACAAAACACTAGAGAAAATATTAAATGTGATGGAGCTGCTCTGGTCTGGTTGACTTGAAAAAATAAATTAAATTTGACTTTATTTCTCATCATGTTTTTCTCATGAGAGAACAGAAAACCAAAATAATGCTAGAGAAACCCAACAGTCTTATACAAATAGATATAGTTTATATAGATGGATAGATATGTGGAGAAGAAATCCTTCTCATTTCTTTGTTAAAATCTTGACATAAGATTCTAATACAATTTTGGACTGTCGTCCTAAAATGTCCTTTTCTTGTCCTCTGTCACTGTTTTTGTTTCTGTCTTTTATCGTTTGTCCTTTGGATCTGTGCTGTGATGTTTTGTGCGTATAAATATAAATACATGGTTGGTTGAGAACAGGAGGAGGATTGGTGGATTGGAGGAAAAAAGGTAGAGGGATTTGAGATGAGAGCATCTGTAAAGTCATTAAGTGAATTGAGATGGTTTACATCCCAAGTTTGGCATTTGGCAAGGAGGCCAAACCAAATCAAACCAAACCAAGCTGGTCTAGAGTCTAGACGATTCGATTCGAGCCAAGTCAAGTCAAACCAAGCCAAGCCAAGCCAAGTCAAGGCAGGAAGAACGATTTCTCTCAGTGTGCTGTCTACTACCAACCAGCAACTATTGATGTACATAAACCAGATCCATTGGTCTATACTACTGCAAAGTAGTCATGTGTCTAGTATCTAGTATCTTCTGTCTTGTTGGCAATACTATTGACTTAGTTTCATCGCTCAAGGTTTTTTTCTCCGTGCTTCATCTCCTCTCTCCTGCTTCTGCTTATTTTCCGCTTAAAAGAGCACGTAAAGAATAAGAAACAGCGTGACAGTGTACAGATATGATTCTGGATCCTAGATCCTGGATTCTAGTTTCTAGTTTCTAGAAACCAGAATCTAGAGTCTAGATTCTAGATTCTGGATTCTCATGCTCTCTTTTTTCCTTTCTCCAGCATTTCTCCTCTCGTAACATGTGAGTTTGAGCTGGTATGTGTCCATATGTCCATGTTTTATGTACGTTATATGTTGTGTGTTGCACGAGTGGACATTTATATATAATAATGATGGAATGATGCGATGTGGATATAAATAAAACAAGTTTACTTATTTTTATACAAAGTACAAAGTACAGCTTGCCTCATCTTATATATTGTAGACCTGATACCGTGACCACCTTTGACCAAAAGCTAACTCAGCTTCAAATACTGACACATTTGTAATGCTTTCTTGAGAAACTGTGCGAACAAGTTCCACAGTTTATTTTAATACCCCTCGCCAGAATTTGTACTCGGTCATGTACGGTACTCTCTACAAGCTTTTCCATTTCCTTTAGAAAAGATTTTGTATTTTATATTTTGTATTTTGTGCTTTGTGTTCCCATTTTATTTCAAATTTCAAATGTTTCAGGTTCGTTTCATTTTCCTCCTCAGTTGACCCAACGTCTAGGCTCCAGTCTTGAGTCTCCATTTTCTATTTGGTTGATAAAATTTTCATTTTACTTGCTCTCGCAGTAGCTCATGTGTAACCTGCATTATGTACTTTGTGTACGAAAATAGATGTAAAATAAATCCCAGATAAAATCCTTGTTTAAGCCTATTTTTTGAAGATGCGTATCATTTTTGCTCTATGAGATGAGTTATTTTTCTCGCATGCTGCAAGTCAAGTGTAGACACAAAATTAGAATCAGAATCAGAATCGGCGAAACATATTATTATAAAACAATTGATACTCAAAATTGTTATATGTTCATGTGCAATTAGCAAACTACCTGTATTTATTTACTCAGAAATGAGCTGACATTTCCATATGTTTGATGCTTGCTTTTTCAAACCGCTACTTTCATCACGTATGGACTATGGACTATGGAGTATGGATGACGAAGGAAATTAATGAATTTTCTGAGTTTTTGTTAGTGCGAGATAAACATGTTTGTACATTGCTCTTGAGTCTAGAGCCTGGAATCTGGAATCTAGAATATAGAGTCTAGAGTGTATGTTTTAGAACACAACAGAACTTTCAGTCCACTCCACACTCAGCCATTTATTTTTCAGACAAATATGTATTTTTTCCTTCCAGGAACAGAAGCGGGACCTTTCTCGTTTCACTTTGAAATTTTAACTAGAGATGAATCTGTAAACACGGAAGAGTATGGTACTCGGTCCATGCACCATACAACAATAAAGAATGTTTTGATGTATCATCCAGAACTAGGAAAATTTCAACTTGAACTTTCATCCTGTTTTCATTTCTTTCAATTATTCATTATTTCTATGTACAGTATTCGGTTGGAAAATGCAATATTACATAAACCGTATATTTCGGAGAATAAATTAGTGCACTCGTCTTCACAACTAGAGCTCTGGAACTGTAAAAGGAAGTTGAGGTTGGAATTGAAATGAATATGGAATAACATTGAGCAACCAGAAACCATCTGATTGACGGTTGACGGGAAAAGAAAAAGGCATTTAAAACAAAACAAAACGGAATAAAACATGTACTTGTAAATCCGGCAACCAAACCCTTGATTTTGGTATTTTACATACACGTCTGCTTTGAAACTTTTGAGTACTACTTGAAAAACTAAACTAGAAACTTGTTTGTATTTTTTACATTTCGAAAACATGTTTTTTTTTTGTAGTTTGTGTTCAAACTGCAAGGATTTTAGAGTGTATTCGTTGATTTGCAGTTGTAAATTCCACATTTTGCTTTCCGCATGTTAAAAACAAGTACATCCTTCACAAAAGAATACTTGTTATGAAAGAGCAAAAGTTTTGCTGTGAGTATCTACGTAGTGAAAGCACACCGACTGTTTCGATCCACCATAGTTTTTGCAAAAGGCAAACAGCAAACAACATGAAAATAATAATAATAGTAATTAGAACCTGGATGAAGCCATCATAAAGTCATGTATCTAGATTCTAGATTCTAGATTCTAGATTGTGAACACACGTTGTGATGAAGATGGAATGCTGACATTTTAACATGTCGATCCTCTTCTGTGATCCTCTTCTTCTACTACTAATAATAATTATGATTCTGATTACAAGGGCAATTGTATATTGTACATGGCAAAATAATAATAGTCAGACAGCCAGGATTGATGATGAGGAATGGATCCAGCTCAACTCATCTCTCTCAAAATCCAGCTGACATAACATCCGAGAACATAATAATAATAATAATAAAGACATTGTTACGAAATAGCACGGAAGAACATACTCAATGCTCAATGCTCAAAACTAAATACTAATAACCAACATGCAAGGTAAAATAGAGATGAAAGGAAAGCGGAAGGGTGAGGAGTGTAGAGTGTGGAGTGAAGAGCCCAAAGTGATTACATACTGAATCTGGATTTGGATCTGTATTCTGGATTGTGGATCAACTGGACTGGATTGGATTGAACGGGCTCGCGTTATTTTGCCTTAGTCCAGCAAACCCGTAACAGAACAACAGTGAATAGCAGATACATAACACAACACGAAACAGCCAAGCCAAGCCAGACCCCAGACACCCACACAGTCAAGGCTAATGATGCTTTAGTTTTAGTTTCTCTTAGATATCTGCGTGTCTAAATATTGATATTGATATTACCGTTGTATTGATTCCGTCTCATGTCTTGTTTCTTTGTTTTCTTTGACGGACGTATTTTCTATTTTCGCCCTGTGGCATTTCTTCCTTCTTTTCATTCTTTTCTCCGAAAAAATTAGTTGTACTATGTACAATGTACAATCTTCCCCGTACAATGTTAAATGTACAATATACAATATACAGTACGCACCCCTTTTGCAATGATAAATACTTTTTAGTGGAAAGGAGTAAACTACTTTCATCATGTTGTTTCTTCGGGCCGGCATGTAGCTTGAAAAATAAATAGAGAATTTTCTTAGAATTCTATCTCAACAGTTTTGCATATGAATTTTAAATTTCAAAATTCACGTTAATATATGGACAGAGAAAAGGTTGCTGTAAATACAACAAAAATATACAATACAATTTAACGAGCTTAAATGGAGAATTCAATGATATCAATATCAATACCAATTTCAATAATAGTTGTAAAACGTTTATTAATCTTGTTAATTGCGCTGATCAAATGGGACAATAAAAGTTCATTACTTCAACTCGAGATTAGACTCGAGACTTGATACAGAAATACGCAATTGTATCTGCATTGTAGAACAAGTTTAATGATTTCCATAAACACTTTTCTCTACTCTCAAATCTCAACACTCAGTTCTAAACAGCTTTATCCAATACATGGATAAAAGAAACAAAGAGGAAATACTCAAGCCGGATACTGGATACATGATACAAGAATAATTCCAGTTTTATCCTCCAATTTAATTATTTATTTACTAGTAACTTGGAAATATTAGGATAAACATAGCAGAACAATACAAATACGAATAGGATTCTCGATCTTCTCATGGATAAGACAAGCAATGGGCAATTGGAACAAACACTGTTTTTGTTTTCAGCAATTATTTTGCCAGGATCAGCCATTTGAACAGCTATTACATAATTCCAATTCTTTATTTGTTATCACATTCAGAGTCAGAGTCAGAGTCAGAGTCAGTGTAGGGAAATGAATAAAATAGACATGAAATAAAATAAGAACCATCCAAAATCTCGAATTATTCCCCACGCGACCTAGATACTTACTTATTCGCAATATTGTTCTACTCTGTAGACTGTAGACTGGGGAAAGAAGATCAGATGAGCTACAATAAAGGTTCAGACAAAGAGCAAGAGATGAAACGAAAACTAACACCAACACCAACAGGAGGAATCAACAAAGTTTAACACTTTCAAGCACTGTTTTTGCTCCTCTTTATACAAATAATTTGAAAATGGTGTTAGTAGAATTCTACGTACATTCTACATGTGCATTGGACATTGAACACTATAGAAAACACCAAATAGCAAAGAGTTCTGTCGAGTGTTATTATTTTGGGTGAGAGTGGAGGAAAGGATAAATGATGATGAAGTATTATATAATATAATATCACAGCATATAATGCCATACATAATTGTATGTATGTGTGGCAGCGCCAGTAGTAAAGCAGAAACGTAAACTCAACTAGGGAAAGAAACGTGGAGGATGTGAAAGTCCTTGCTGTTGTTTAGCTATCGGATTTACTTTCACTTTGTCCCTTCTGTGTTAGCGCTTGTACAGTGTAAACTGTACACTGTACACTTTGCACGTCTGATAAAACAAAGGAAAAGTCCTACAGACACATTTTCTTTTTCTCTCTGATACTGATGCAGAGCCCGCACAAGAGCCAGAGCCAGAGCCAGTGCCAGATCCTTTTGCACTGCTTTCCTCACATTGGCTTTCTCTTGAATCTTGAAGTAGAGTAGAGTAGACAGAATGAGACGGAAGGGAAAAGGAACAAAGGAAAATCATATGAAAAAATGTTATATAATGTATTGTCTAAACTTATTCATCCGTGAAAATGACACCACATATTTTATTATGTATCCAATATGAAAGCCTCCTCTTATAACAATACCAAAGGACGTACAGGACATATCAATGGTGAGACTCTAGACTCTAGACTCTAGACACGAGGAGATAAATAAAAATAACCCCACTGCTGACACTACTTTCACTATCCCCTTTCACTATGGTCACATAAAGGCCACCTCGAATAATAAATATAAATATAAATATGTAATACTCACACACACACAAACATAGAAACACACGCACTCACATACACAAATAATACAAGCACAAGTTCGTGCCGTTACGTCTGTGAATGACGCTCGAAAAAGCAAGAGCAACAGAATTTCCATGTTATTCAGGTGGACTTTTTTTCTCTTCTCGTGGTAAGGCTTGGTTTGGTTTTGGTGTGGGTTTATCCTTTGTCCAATAATCCAACTTGTTGAGAGCTATATTTGTTTTCCGCCTTTTTCGTCCTGTTCCAGTTCCAGTTCCAGTTTGACAACATATTAATGTCTTTCATCTCATATCGTCTATTGTACATTGTACAATGCACTTTTTTCAAATGATTACTGTTGCATAGAAATGTGCGCGTCTGTGTATTTTAGTCACTATGGAATCTCTTTGGGTGCTTTTCGGAGTCATGGCTCATATAAAAATGTACAGGAAAGATGCTCCTGAAATGTAAAAGTTGTGACAGTGTATTTTTGTAAAAAGTATGCAGCATATGTACACCATGGTTTGGTTTGAATGGAAAAGAAGGCATCTCAGAAAGTAGAGTAAGAACTTTTACCATCCACAATTTTTAATAACAGAAGTAGACTGGAGACGGAAGTGTTTGGAGGTTGGAATTGGAGTTGGCGTTGGAGGAGAGAAAGAAAGAAAGGAGATACATAGATGAAAATCAAAGAGTCTCGAATCTAGTCCTAGTAAAAAGGAGCCTTGGCTTCTTTCCGTTGGCTTGTTTTGGTTTGGACTGCTTTGGCTAAACGAAACGGAACCAGACATGATGCACGCTGCACACATAAAAAGGTAAAATGGTAAAAGGATTAGAAAGTTTCTCGTGTTCTCACAAATTACGTTACGCCACCAACGCACACAAATTGACATCTTTTGAACTCAAGTAACGTGAGGTTTGTTCTATTTTTTGTGCTGAAATCTCTTCCTTCCTCTTCTCTACTTTGTTTACTATCTACTTTCGGTTTTAGGCAGATGTATACATGTACATGTACACTGTATACTGTAAATGTACATGGAGTTCCTCCATTTTCTCTGTTTCTATTTCCATTTTCATTTTCATTCTCACAGCTTCCTCTTGCTGTCTCTTCCGCTCTGCCTCGTTTCGTTCCGTTTGGTTTGGTTTTGTATGTGTGCAGTGTACAGTGTACAGTGTACGAATGCAATGAAATTTGGGCTTCGTGCTTTCTCTTTTGCTCTCGCTCTCAGACGTTCTTCATTTCTCCGTTTGGATTTTTGGTGTTTTGTACTTTACCTCTGCCTGTCTTTCTTCTCACGGTTTGGTCGGTTGGTTAAGTTCTGTGGGGTTTTCAAAGGTTTGAATTTTTTTCTGTGGTATGAGTTTTGGTTATTGGCTCCGTCTACAGTTTCGCTCCAGAGCAGAACTATGTACAGTAGAATATATTCTAAGCAAAGAAATGTTGATCCAGAATGTACAATGTACAAGGCACAGTGCTCACTGTTGTTGTTTATACTTTCCATTTTCATTTGTATTCCTACAATGTTGTGTGGCATTTTGCGGTGTGTGGTGAAAGCAGAGACCAGAGACTCAAGACTCGAGACTAGAAACTTGCCAGCATACATATCCATCTACGTATGCGTACATGATAAGTGTAGATATGTATACATTTTTCGCGTTTGTTTCGAGTGCCTTTTTATTTTCTGGTTTTAGGCTCAATCATTGCAGCTGTGTGGTGCTTTTACATGCACGTTGTACGTTGTACATTGTACACTGTACATTGTGTATGGCATACAGTTCAGTTCATCGATGTACATGTGTACCCAGGATCCAGTATCAAGTATCCAGTCCTATCGTATGAAAATGTATGCACAAAAGTACAGTGTAGATATCTACGTATGGAAGAATATTCGATGTAGCTAGTAGTCGGTAGTCGGTAGTTGGTCGGCAGTGAAGGCAAATAAAATCGTGTAAATTTGCTTAGAGACATAAGGAATCCTGACACATTTCAACGTAAATGGGATATTCTCGTGCAGGGAATCGGGAGAGAGCGCATGATCCCTTTTTTACTTTGTAAATACGCTATACTTTTTTTTATACTTTTTCTACTTATGTACACTACTCTTTTCTTTTTATTCTTCTACAATCCAATCTTATACATTATACACTGTACATTGTACATTTGCTTTCTCCAGGTCCAGTTCTAGCTCCAGCTCTTACTTTCTGAATTTTACTCCGTACACTGCTTTCTCCAACCTTTCACAGAGAACACTAAATCCGGATGTAATTTGCTCTCAAGAAGGAAAACATTTTAAGAGAAAGGTCATGCACTCACTCACGTTTCTTTCTTTTGATTCTTTTCCTCCGCTTCTCCGTTTCTCTATTTCTTTGTATGTTCAATGTTCAACTCGCATACGCAAGTATGTATTCTTCGTACTTGTATTCGCATTCGTATTCGGATTTGTATTCTTCTTTTTTCCCCTTCTTTCCTTCTAGTTTCCTCTTGATTCTTTTAGAAATGTATTTTGATGTATTTTACGTTTGCCTTCCACTACGTTCATTTTCCCTTTCCCTTTCCTTTTCAAAGTTTCATGTTCTTGTGATAGCCATGCCGTGATAGATGTAAGTTTTACAGGAGAAACCCAAACCAAACCACTGCATATTAAAAACAAACGAAAGCTTGCCTAGCTCCTAGCGCCTAGCTTACTTAACATGGTCATCCAACCATTAGTCATTTGGTTGAAAAATAAAATACAGGTTGGAGATCATTAATTAGTGAAAGGAAAGTACAGGGAGAAAAGTAAAAGTGAAACCCCACGTTTTTCTTTTGGTTTTTTTTTCAAAGAATATCGTAAACCTATTTTTAAAAGAAATAATAAGGTTTGTTGCAGGTAAAAGCACTCTCAGGAAAATCTAATGAAAAAATGGAACAAATGCTTTACTAGATAATACTTTTGTTGCGGTATTTCCAAGTATTTTATTAAAAGCCCTTAAAATATAATGGGATCAAAAGTCCATGTCCAAAGTAAAGGGTACAAAATACAGTGTACACAGTACAGTGTCTTACATTTGACGTATGATGTATAATATTTGTACATTTTTTTTGTTGGTGACTTTTTCGGTGGTCGGTAGGCTATAAAAATTTGAAAGAGGGGAAAACATTATCATAAAAATATTCAAGATATCATAAAATTTCGCAATGGCTTCTCTTCTCCATTCAAAATCTGATGTCCATGTTCATGTCGACGGTTGACAACTGATTGTCGATTGCCTGGTCTAGAACTTGCACAATCTAGATTCTAGATTCTAGAATCCAGAAAACTGGAACAGTAGGAAAAACTAGACAAAATGTCTAGTCAAAAACTTGAAATGTTGATAGGGAGCACGAAAACTGGAGCAATCGTAGTACATTCCCATTTCCCTCGTGTCTAACTACTGCTAACTTACCATGTGGGCTGTACATTGCAAATTCTATAGTTACGCAAGTATATTGACATGGTTAAATTGCTGCGGCCATGCACTCCTTCATGCCGACATTTTATTGCACCCAAAACCACTTGACAGAAGTTCAACATCCAACATTCAACATTCACCATTCCCCATTCTCCATTCTCCATTCTCGATTCAACAAATGTCAAATGTTTTAGCTACCGCATTAACCCGCTGAAAACGTCTGTATCTCGGGCAAGTGAAAGGAAAAAATACAAGTTTTTACATGAAACATCACATCACATGACGGCAAATGGCATGGTTTTTCACTGGGGTTTACATTTGAATTCGGATGCGGATTTTGGATTCAGGTTTGAATTATCCATTTAAACTCCCTGTACAACGAAAATGTTTTTTTGAATGTACACAGTCAGTTGGAAGCGCATAAATATATAGCCTTTAATTCTCAAAGGAATTGAATTCAATGTTATATACATTACAAA
>JAQGBH010001049.1:0-37607 GCA_034698265.1 Sminthurinus aureus | reverse complement strand
ATAGATAGACTTTGCTGTGCGGCGTGTGCAGTGGAATTTAGAAAAAAATGCAAACGATGTCTCAATTTATCATTTATGCGTAATGATCAATAATATTATTATGTAAGTGAATATACTTATTATGGTAATTAACTTTAGGGTTCAAATACTGCTACATCAACTTGTTGGACTGGAGCAATTGTAAGAAGTCCCCACACTTTGAGTATGCAAGCGGATCCGGGCAGTTTCCTCTGTTCCGGTAATCTTTAATCTTTTAAGTTTCAAGCACGTGTATAAATGACTGAAGAGTTTGTTACAGAGTGGCATAGTTAGTAATTATTATTATACTAATAAAAGTATTTATTTTCGTGTACTGTAGGAGCCTTGATACATCCAAATGTACTGCTCACGTCAGCTACATGTGTTTCTAGACTCTTTGCTCAAGACTTGAGTTTATTTAAAGTTGCTTTGGGTTCCAGTCATTTGATTCATCCAATCAATGGACCAACTCCTGATGCTATATATGCGTAAGTATTTTACTCCAGTTTTCATTTCATCTTATGTTTGAAAAAAGTGGGAAACTTGTTTTTATACAGATATGATAACAGTGTGTTTTGACTTTTCAGTGACATCAAAGAGCTGATTATTCATGAATCTTATGTTGTTGACGGACACCTTAGAATAAATGATATTGGTTAGTTTTTCAACTTTCAATACGAAATGGACGTTATAAATAGATGTATTATGTAGTTAATTTGCAGATTTTTGTTTTGTGCAAATTTAAATTTACCATATTAATATTCGTTTTTAGCTCTCGTCATGTTGAGTGAGCCAGCAGACATGACAAAAACTTGTACCTTATGTTTACCACAAGAGAATCAAGATTTCCAAGGAAAAGATTGTATTGTTACTGGTTATAGTCATCCATCTGACAGCTCAACAATGGAAAGTGATGGAATTTTACATGAAGCCTACCAGAAAATCTTGTTCAAGCAAAATTGCGAACCAGTATTGACAAATTTCACTCAACATAGTTTCAGAACTGAAAAAGACATGAATAGTTTAATCTGCGCTGCTGGAAAATACAGTGCAGAAGCTTGTTTCAGTCCTCGGGATGCAGGAAGTCCGTTGGCTTGTGCCGAAAATGGAGTTTATGTTCTTGCTGGATCATTTTCATCTGGTTTCCATTGTGCAACTCAGGAGGTTCCTGCGGCCTATACCAACATTGCCAACTTTGTGGATTGGATAGTAAAAAACATTCGTTGATAGCGGTGAATTTTATTTTATAGAATATATATACAGATTGAGCTCGTTTATTTCAAACCTGTTGTTTTTTAAATGTAAAAAACATTCGGCATTTTTGAGGCTTGGACATGAAACTAGACTTCATTCTGAGTAAATTTGCCGATTAAACCATGCCTATGCACCTTAAGGGTCACCCAGGATGGAGATTCAAAGATTGAAAAAGTGCGAATTTTAACATTGCTTTTTTCACTCATCATTTCTACAATTTTCAACTTTTTTCAGGTCTGTCAACGGAGTCTAGTGTGTATTGACCATACAAAATGAAGCCTTTGGTTTTTTGCCTCTAAACTGAAAAACACGCCTTCCAGGCGGATTTTTGTAAAACCGCCGAAATCCTGTTTTTGCAAAGATGTGCATGTAGCCACATACACAGACTATGTACACCGCATGTAAGACATCAAATTGATTGCCAAGACTTGTCTGTTTAAGTATATGTGTGTTGGTCCGAGGTCAATAAATGAATTTTTATGACCTCGAGAGGTCAAACTGTGACCCCGGATAAATTGACCTCTGGAGGTCACACAAAAATATGTATCCGATGTCTCCGATCAAGATATTTACAAGCAGGGAAGTCTCTACAATCATTTTGATATATTTAATGTTGTATGCATAGTCTACGTTTGTAAATGCATGCATCATGTACATCTTTGACAAAGCTGGATCTCTGCGATATTCCGTAGACAAACCTGAAAAAAGTGTAAAACTGTAGAAATGCCGAGTGTCCAAAGTCCAAGTCACGTTTAAAATCGCACTTTTCCCAATATTTTAGCCTCCTTCCTGGTCGACTAGTTTATTGGGCAAAATTACACAGAATGAAGTCTATAGTTGCATTTCCAAACCTAAACAAAGTCGTATATACTTATTTTTAAAATTTCAAAAACAACAGCCGTGGTATAAACGAGCCCATGATAAACAGATAATTACAATAAGTAATTTACTATGGAGGGGAAAGAAAGATCAATATTACATTAAGAAAAATGCTCTCAAATCTCAAATTTATAGAAATGAATGTTTTGCTGTCTCATTTCATTTCAATATTATGAAAAGTATGTCAAATGTAAAAAAAATGAATGCATGTTTTAGTAGCTGTAATAATATAATATTATATATATAGATGTACGATATGAGCAATGAGTATGCGTAAATGTGAGTACATCTATTTTGTCTGTTATCTATAATGTAACCTATGTATGTACCTGGACCAAACAGATGCTGCTTTAAGCAAAAAAACGAACAAGAAAAACTAAAAAGCTTTAAAATAAACTGATGTGAAAATGAACATGTGAGAATAGTTGTAAAATACATGAATAAAACTAAAAAAGGTGAAAAAATTAAAATACTTTCCTACAGGCGTGTTTCCAAAAATATGGATAATGTATGTTACACACTATACACATTGCATGAATGGACTGAAAAACTGAATAAATCACATTTTTTTTTGTGTATTACATGTTACAGAGTAATAATTTGTTTCATGGCATTATGTTTAAAAAGTTCTACATCCAACTCAAAGCAAACGTTTATTTTTTTCAGGATGTTTTTTTATTGAATTTTTTGTGCAGCTGATTTTTACTTCAACTTTCTTTCTCTCTTGTGAGAATATTGTAAATGTAAATTGTTAAAAAATATCAAAAAGTTTTCATTCATTTTTTTCCCTTTCATCTAAATGTATTTAGTTTTGTATCAGCATGATCGGCTCGGAAATTTTTCCGTAATACCATAATTTTTTTATACTGACATTTTATTTTCGCTGTTCCTTGCGAATTTTATATGTATCCAATTTTTATTTGGTATAAGACTTTTTAAGAACTTAGTAAGAAAATGTGAAAATGGTCAATGTGTGTGGTAAAACTTTTTAAATCTCTAGTCTGTCTGTCTCTCATTTTCAGTAACTTCTAAAATACATACATTAAAATAAATTAAGCGTACAAGATCTAACAACAGACATATATATATATATATATATTATAAAAAAACATTTTCAACTAGTAAATTTGTTTTAGAAAACAGAAATAATTCAAATGTATATTATACATTGTTACATTTTTCAAAAAAAGCCGTTTAATTAATGTATAAGATTAATATTCGTATATTTGTATAATATTATTTATATATAATATTACATCGGATATATATAAAATGAAAAGGTTAAATACGTGGTGCTCTCATATCATGTTCAAGTATTTATATCTCTTAAAATATTTAAAAATTATTATCATTATACATATAGCATTTTGCTTTTGTTTCTGATGTACAAACAATTTAATTAAAAATCTTTTGTTCGGTTTTTATGTATCATATTCTTAAAATCATTTAAAAAACATCGATTAGCCTTAGTTTAGGTTATTTAGTAAATTATTTTTTAAATCTTTTACGGGTATTTTTGAGTGCCCCGCACAAAACGAAATCCGAGTGTTCGTGATTTTTTACTAAATAATATTAAATAAATAAATATATATATATATTTATAGTTGGATTAATTTTTTTATTTACAATTTAACTTGGATTCAAAGAAAATCCTAAGAGAATGTCCAGCCTTCCCAACTGGCGAATCATCCTCATTGAAAGTTTCACAGTTGTCAAAGATGAGGCGAACGTCTTGAAGAAAATTCTCACGGGTTTTATAAGTTGGGAGTCTGGACCTTATTGTTGCAAGATCCATGGGATTTTTTATCACTTTTTTGTAAGTAGGAAATTGCCGTGTATTCTAATTATTTCAAAATATTACAAAACAAAAAATGAATTACAATTATACAAAAAAAAAACAAACCTGTGAGTTTTATTTTAATTCACAAGACTGCAAATTGTTTACTTATAAAAAATATTTTCTGTTTACGCAAAATACATATAAAATAGTAAAATCAACTTACAACAGGGTCTAAGAATGGCCATGCATCTTCATGAGAAGCAAGATCTTCCAAGAGATTTGCACACCAATTTGCTTCTGTTTTTGCTTTTTTATTGTTTGTTTTTTGTTTCGGCACTCCATCCGGAGTCTTGTCACTATTTTCGGATTTTCTTTTACGACTTGGACTTAGTTTACGATGATCTACACAATGCCATCGACCTCTCGGCGCCTAGAATTATGAATAAAGTCATAAGTTATTTATATTATAATGCTACTAATTTTAACCAACAAATTATTCTAAACAATTTGAATCCAGCCAGATGTTTTATATTTTGTGTACACGTTGTAAATTATTATTATTATTTTGTACCTTTGCTAAAGGTGGACTTAGACAATCTAAATGGTACGCTTTTACACATTTGTCACAGGACAGAATTTTTCCTCCACCCGATTGTTTTCCACACACAATGCAGCCCTAAAATGTTCATATATTAAAAAAAATCAATAATGATAATGATTACATTTAGCATGCTTTAAAACTTTTATACTCATTTGGAATGAAAAAGAAAGCAAAAAATATGGAATTTTTTGGAAACTTACTTTGACACCCGTCGCCTTATTAATACATTCCCAACAAAACCAATCTCCGTCAGGTATTTGTTCTATTAGACATTAAACAAAATAATAACATCAATCATGTAATTGCAAAACTACTAAGCATGATTACCAAAATGATACTATTTTTACAAATTACAAATATAAGTAAAAAGTTTTATTTTCATGTAAATTGTATTATGGAATTCATACCCATCACGGGTTTGAAGCAATAAGTATGATATCCTCGGTCACATGCATCACACAATAATAATTTATCTTCATTGTCTCCCCCTTTACACAGTTGACAGCTGGCTTTCATGACAGATTTATCCCAAGCAATCGATGAGTCCAAAGTATAAATTGCCATTGACAGGACACCTACAATTGTGTTGTCTTTCATATTTGAATTCTTTCATAGTTCAAAAAATTGTTAAAAATTTTAAATATATATTTTGTACATTTTAGGTAAAACTTACCAGGAGTCTTTGAGCGAGTGATTCCATCACGCCAATTCGTTAAGGCTCTGTAAACATTATTTCTAATAAATATTTCGGAACTATTTAAATTTATTTCATTTAGAAGCATTCAATGATTATTAGATATTAGTTTGCACACTACAATCAGTATAGTTGATAGTGTATGTCAAAAAGGATACTAAAGTACAGTAATCCAATTATTTAATGTGTTAGTAAGCATACCAATATTGTAACGAAAAAACACTACTACTATTATTATTATTATCAAGTTTAGAAAATCAAATTACCTTGATCCATGGCTTTGATCCTTATTCGTATCTGTCGTTAATTCGGTTAAATTACTTAAATTTAAATCATTTACAGACTTTCCAAGGGGCGGTTTTAAATATCTTCTTTCAATAGCAGATTCTAAATCTAAAAGACGAGTTTTCACCATCTCTATGATTTCTGGTTCAGAAAGACTATCATTCTTACGAGTTGGGATTTGCCACCCCTACAAAAATAATAATAGATCAAATAATTAACTTTTTGTTTTGCCATGTATTATAGTTTCAACAATATTTTTTACATGAATGTTTTTGTTTTTGAATTGCTAAATTACTTAGAAAGTAGTATTACTATTTACTATACGACATAACACGATTATTTATAAACTATATTTGACTAACCTTTACTTGAAGGCTTGCACTTGCTACCCTTTCTTCAAGGGTTTCTAAAGTTTCTAGTAATTGGAGGTGAACTTTATAACATAGTTCTGGATCCCAACCTAAAGTAGAGATTTTCATTCAAATTAAATGAAATGAGATTCATAATGACGATAGGAAACATTTTTGTACAAGATAATAGCCGAGTAATAAAAAAAAACTAAATTATTATAAAACATACCTTGTTCTGGACTCTGTACATTTAATGGGATGTCATCATCATCCAATTCCTCTCCTTCCGCTATCAGAATGCTTTGTAAATTAGTCTAGAAATAAAACAAGAGTTACAAATACTGCATTAATGTGTTTTCATCATAATATGTCGCAGTTGTATGGGTGAATATGTAATCCAAGTTTACTATAATATATAATATATATTTTATTATACTACAAAATGATCTTCTTCTTCTTACCGCTAAATTTCTTTCTCTAACACCTTTAGAACAAAGTTTTTCTATGTATTCGGTCTTAGTATCATCTGATATTTTCCACCAACCGTCCCATACATCACGATTATCTTTAAGATTTTTCAAAAAGACCTGATCGTCTGACTCAGGTTCTTCAACAGGCTCAACAACTTGTACTATTTTGCCCGAACATCCAGTTCTGGGAGTAAATGAGAATATTTTTATCACTGGTGGTGGAACTTCAAATTGTGTAGAATTTGTTGACTTTTCAAGTTCACTTTTATCATTTTCAGCTTTAGTATTATTATCGCTATTATTATTATTATTAGGAGTAGCGGAAGTAGTTGTATTGTCAGTTTCTTCTTCCTTTTCAACTTTTTCATTTTTTAATTCAGGATTTTCAGGATTTGCTTTTTGCTCTTCATCTACTTCCATTTTTTCTTCTTTAACTTTAATTTCTTGTTTTTCATTGATAGGTGGTTCAGATGGTGGCTCTGGTGGGGATTTTTCTTTGTTTTCTTCAACTTCTTCCTCTTCTTCAACATTTTCTTCTTTTACTTCAAGTTTTTTACTAGTCGAACTTGCTGCTGCATCTTTAAATAATTCATCAACTTGTGTTATTAAGTCTTTAAATTCAGCCGATGCACCACCTTCTACATATACACCTCCAGAGTTTGGTAAATTCCAATACCTTCTTCTCCATCGATCTTGACCTAAACAACTAGAACGAATGATTTTAAAGTTTTCTATCATTTGTTTCTTTAATTTTTCACTCATATTATTTAATTGGTTCATTTTCATTCGAATTTCATCAACAGATAATTTAGCATCCGCATCAGATTCTGATTCTTCCAATTGGTCTTCAGAATCAAGTTCGTCGGGCACAACTACTGCTGGAGTTGGAGGTAAGGAAGGTGGAGGTACAGATGATGGAGTTGGTGTCACGGATAATGGTGGTTGAAGTATTAGTGATGATGGTGTTGGAGCTGGATTTGATGAACAAGAAGATGGAGATTCTGGAGTTGAATTTACAGGAGGTATACTATCTTCTTCTTTAGTTGTCATACTAATGTCAGTGGTTGGAGGAGGAGTAGTAGGAATTGTTGTTGTTGTTGTTGTTGTACTAGTAGTAGTATCATCTTTATTTTCATCTTGATTTTCTTTACCATCTTTATTATCTTTATCATTATTATTATTATTATTAAAATTATTAGTTGTCGGTGAATCTTTATCATTAGTTTCTTTATTATTAGAATCTATTTCTTTATTGTCTTTACTAGGAGAATCTTTAGCATCCTTTTCTGCTACTGACTCATTGACTTTATCATCTTTAATTGTATTGTCATCACTCTCTCCTCCCAAGTTGGATTTTGCTGTTGGTGTTTCAGGTTGTTTAAGTTCAGCTGCTAATTTTTCTTGTTGTTCTGCTGCTACAGCTGCAACTGTTTTTCGTGCACAAAGCATTCGTAAACGTCGAACTTTAATATCATTTTGTTGTCTTTCTTTTCTAGCAGTATGAGCATTTTCAGTACTTGAATCTAAATGTTTCAAAACTGCTTTATTCTGAAGTAATAAATCACATATAAATGCAAGTATAGTTGACTTTCTTGTTGGACTAAGAGCTAAAAATGGAGCTTCACTAAGCCATTCAGAGTACAGTTCTGCTTCCGGTTCAGAGTCTGCAATTCCTTCCATAAACAACCTATAAATTATAAATTCAAACAAAAGAAAAGATACTAGTTTTATTACATGTTAAACTTATTTTATACATATTAAACACTTATTTTCATTATAATTTGTATTAATATTCCTTCAATCTAAACATCACACATCAAATTATCCATTAAATGATAGATTATAGGTACTCTAAAAAAATTTAGTTACACTATAATATTATATAAATTTTCATACATGTATGTAAAAGTTGATAAAAGTGAAAAATCACAAAGCAAAGAAATAATTGAATCCTACCGTAAAACTTCCGATAGACTTCCAAAAGTAATATCAGCTTGTTTTAGTGTCTGGCCAAAGTTTGTCAAATGTTTATTAGGATTATTCATTCCAGGATCTTCTACAGCACACACAAGTAAATGACTCATGACAGAGAGCAACTCTTCTTCATTTTCATCAACATGGAGGAATGCTTTTTGAAGATTTGACATGGATGGTAGTGAGTCCATATCAAATCCTAGTGTTTCTCCAAATGTATGAAGAAATTCATAGATTTGTAATAGATTTGCAAATCCTTGACTACTCAACCGTAACCCTTTAACACGAGATAAATCTGGTAACAGTTGATCCGTATTAAATTCCTCTATATCAGCATTTGTATCAATTGGAGGTTGTTGTTGTTGTTGCTGCTGCTGCTGTTGTTGTTGTGGTAGTGCTACTGGTGGCGGTGGTTGTTGTAAACTTGGACTACTGCCAGGAGGTTGACTTGCTTGTTGTTGTTCAAGTAATTCGGCTTTTTTACGAAGTTTACGATCATTTTGTAGCTTCTGGCGACGTTTTGAACGACGATGCATTTCCAATGCTATAATTATAAAAGAACACATTAGTTTTACATTTGAGTATTATTGTAGTGTAATAAACAATGAGCTTGAAAGTACTTCTCCCTCATATTTTGTTTATTTGACACCAAAAATTAAAGCGTATAATATAAATACCACTAGAATTATTATTGTATGAAAATATTTATTACAATCAAAATACCAAAAATATATTATAGACTAACCTCGGATAAGAACTGAATGTTGCTTCTTCCTCTCCCTTTCTTCCTTGAGTCTAATCTCTTCCTTTTTATTTTCTTCGCCTTCTGAGCTGAGCCAATTGGCCAGCTGGAAAAAAAATAAACAAGTGTAAAATGTATAAAATGTTTATAATATATAAGTTGGTATAACACCAGCCATCATCCATTTGTGTACATAATACATTAGAAACAAATTGTACCTACTATTTATATAATGACTTTTGTAAAGTATGTAATAGTGAAAATAGTAGTAAATACCGGAATGTATCTACATATTACAATAATAAATAGTACATACCTGATTAGCACTTAATTTCAACGTGGTGTTTTGTTCATCCGTTGAATTTGTAGGCAACAGGAAATCACCAATGAGTAGTCTAGAACTAAAGCTAAACATTTTTATAATCAATCCTGAAGTTAAATGTTTCTTCACTTCACTTAATTGTTTACAACGAACTCCACCCGGAGAAATATAAACAACTTCTCCACTTAATCCTTGAACTCCGAGTCCTTTTAGTAATGTTTCACGTTTCCATCCATGACTCAGTGGATAAGCTAAATCAGCTGGAGTTGAAGTATTACTTGGTGGACCAGTCTGTGGATCTGTTAAATCTGTACTTTCTGTACTTTCTCTACTAGCTTTTTGAGATTTCTGTTGTTGAGATGTTGGTCCCGATAGAGAGGACGAAGATGGTGGTGGTGGTGGGATTTGTTGATGTTGTTGTAGTTGCTTTTGTTGTTTTGCTGTAAGTTGTGGAGGTGGGGGAAGAGATTGTTGTCGTTCGTGTTGCTGGTGATGTTGTAAAGGTTTCTTAACAGATGCTAATTAATTAATACAAAGAAGAAAAAATAAGGTTAATAAATGAAGGATTGTTGATGATTTTAAACCATATGTAATAATAATAATAATAAGTAATAGATTTCAACAGCCTCACGGTTACAGTTGAATTGTTTTATCAATTTCATATACTTACGAATGACTAATGGAGGTGGATTATTCATCCATGGTCTATGTGGAGCAGTAGGACTTGATCTAATATCAAGATTATTTGTTTCTGGGCTACTAGATCTTGAACTAGTGGCTGAGGATTCTTGTTGAACACGAGCACTTGCTAATAATGATGCTACAGTCGTTTTCTTCTTTACTAACTTTTCATTAGGCTTTAATACCATTCCTAATTGTGGAATTTTTGGAATTACCTATAAAAGAAATACATAATATTATTAGAAATTAAATAATCCATTTAATGAGAAATGATATATATATGACAATACATATAATATGTTTTAAAATGTTAGTACATGAATCAATTTGAATAATGTAGCTCAAAATATGTTTTTAGTTTTAACAGAAATAAATAACTATATAAAACAAAATATAAACATAATAAATCTCAACTTACATGACTGTACAACGTTGATTTTGTCATGTGTGCAGGTTTGGGAACAAAATTTTGTGGATATCTACCAGGTGGGGTGGATAAATTTTCTGGTTTTGTATGAGCGTGTGGTATTATTGTAACATTATTATTATTAAGTTTTGAATGTGTTTCACGATCCTTAACGATTAATGGAGCTGTTGAATGTTTCGATGGCAAAGGATTTACAGACTTTTTTGATAAATTTAACGGTGCATCCACATCTTCAATTTTAAATAACTGGACATTTGGTGGAGATTCTTTAGGTGGTTGGTTTTTACGGGTTGAATGCTGAGCAGGAGGAGGGGCACGAGGTGGTGTAGTTCTTTGATGCGATGAACCCATTCTAATGATGTCTGTGTCTGCGGGTAACTTAATTTTTTTATTTGCCGGTTGCCTACCTTGTTTGACTGGTCCTAAAATGACAGAAAAAAAAACAAACAACATAAAAACACATCCGTAACTAGTTTGTTTTATTTATTTGTACTCGAAACACAAAGACCGATTTACGAAAAATTTTGGGTGTTTTGTTGTTTTTTTTTTTTTTCAAAAAATAGACAAAAACAACTTTCTCCTATAATTATGTATTTTATGGAACGGTTCATAAGTTGATGAGAATTCATAATAGCTTACTGGAAACTACACCATGCATAACATAGCCTATTGACCGAATGACCTACTGATAAAGACCATGCATCCACAACTTCAAACTTAGATTTCAAGTTGAGCTTGTGATAGTGACTTTAATCATCATAATTTTGGTATATAAACCGCCCCTTCATTTTAAAGACCCTCAAAACAAACATATTTTATACCAAGTAAGTAAAAAGATGCACAATGCACACTCCATAATACATAATTTACGCATACAAACTGTGTATGTATTAAATATTCAACATAATGTTATTATTCATGATTGTGCAAAACTCTACAGCCTACAATGTACATAGAAAATATTTTCTCTACTTCCGGAAAAGTAGGAAATGCATAAAAAATTAACTTTGGAACTTAAAAAGAAAAGTTTGCAAACTTGTAACTTTTAAAACTAAATTGCTCTACATATTCATATTGACTTCTGAACTACAAAATCAAGTATTGGAATTTAAAAAAAAATACATTACTTTTTTTGAGGCCGGAATAGTGGTTTTTAAATGCTTTAATTATATTTTTTTACGAATTATAAAACTTCGTCCATAAGAACTTCATAATATATTACTAATGTGTAGCAAAAGGTTTTTCTGTCTGCTAAAATAATTGTAATAAATATTCCTATTGCGAATCATTTACTAAAAATGCGAATGTTTGCAAAAGTTTATATTATCATATTTTATAGGTTAGTTATTTGTGATTCTACGAAGGATTAAGGGTTGCATACATGATTAAACAAATTAAGGTTTAACCAATTTCTAGTTTAATAATAAAAAAAATCATTGTCATTGTCCTCAAAAAATAATTTCTTACATTACTTATGACATTAATTAATTAAAAAAGCATGGTTTTTTAAAAAACTCGTAGTACACATTTAAAAACCAGTATGCATTTAGCATTTAGCGATATTGATACGAACTTTGTATTATATTATATCAAATACTACACGTACAAATTTGTTTCTATGAAGAATCCAAATTACGAAAACCAGGATATTGAGATTCGATTATCATATTATGCATATTATGGATTGATGGTTGATTTAATCAAATTCAAAGTTGTTATGTACTGTAGTTATGATAGGTGTTTACAATATAAAATTTTAGTGAATGTACGTATATAAATGTGCATGGATGTCAAGATGCATCTGCGTTAATTATTATTTTATATATACAATGTATATATACAATGACTGGAAGAATAACAGTAACACAACAGCTACATACAAGATATGGAGAGAAATGACTGATATGCATAGTCGAGCTTATCTTTTTCCACTAATACCGGACCTGTGTAGTTAAAACCATGATAAAATTTAAATATTGATGACTCATTATAATATTTCATACTATTCCTAAACTCTGGGGCTTAAAATCTCATTTTCCGAATTGCTAATGCAATGCAACGCTGTGAAAGAAAACATGATTAAATAAATAAGTTGATACTAATTCCTATAAAATATTATTATACCTTAAAAAACTATAACTTTTCATAAAATGAAATACTAGCAGGCCACTTTTGTTTGTGGAACTTTTGTTGCAATGATAATAATCTGTTCATTTTTCAAATGGTTAAAATTCTAAAAAAAATGTATCTTTACAGGAATTTTCAATACTATAGTATTTTTTTTTGCCAAAAAATGAAGTGTAAAATTATGTGTGCATTCCTATTTCATACTGAATATTCCAATTTCATACTTTACACACATTTCGCATTCCTATTAAATGTATGTATCGTGTTGATAACATTAGTTGTTTTTTGTATTGAGGAATTCCATCACGATAAATGACTACAGGAGAATTAAAATTATGATTATGATTCATTTGAACGTTCAATTTCATTCCCTAGACGTTTTCCATCACATGCATAGTCTGCATAATAATAGAAATACGTAGACAAATAACAACAGCAAATAATAATAAATACGTAATATTTTTTACATGAGTTATATCTTATCAGCGAAGGACATTCAGCTTCATATTAGGTTTTATCCGTGTTTCAATTGAAATGGGATATTTAATGGGGGTTTTGCAAAAAAAAAAATGGACATGGAATGACTAATTTTAAAAATATAGGATACAAATATTGGCGATTTTGTATATCCGTTATCTATAACATTTTGTACTTTCTTAGGAAAATGAAAAAAATCATCAACATCAAACCTAACTTTGTATCTTTGTATAATAGTGTACCTAATATAATACATTGCATTCTCATTTTGTCTAAAACCAATTTGATTATTATGACACAATTCTGCAAGTATTATGAGTTCACATGTACTACAGCATATTATTATATTATTATTATGATAAAAACCCATTATTCAGCCCTTTCAATATTTTAATATGGCCCACTAGAGGAAAAGACCATCAAAATCTGATACCACTTAATTAGTTAATTCATTCATTCATTCATTATTCCTCATGAGTGAAAGGGCGAATTTGATAAAAGTGTTAAACTAACTTGTTGATGAATTGGAGGAAGAAGGATTGGATCCGGAAGAACCCGCTGTTGCTGCTGCAGACGTATTTGATCTCGATTGTTGTTGATTTTGTTGTTGCTGTTGTTGTTGTTGTTGCTGCTGCTGCTGTTGTTGTTGTTGTTCATTTAAACCAGGTATCATTTGTTGTGCGGCCTGAATTCTTGAAAGGTAGTCAAGGTATAACCAAGTAGCAGCTGGATTACTATATGGATTTGAATTAGGATTTGTAAAAAATGCGGCAGGTCCAGCTTGTTGAGCCATCACATTCATCTGTTGTTGCAACAATGCCAAAGGATTTGACTGGAGGAGATTATGTGCAGCTTTATGAAATAAAAACACAAACAGAAAAAACACAGGTACAAAAATTAGGTAGCTGACTAGAGAAAAACCATCGTCAGTACATTCATAGTAAGTTCATTATTGCTCAAATTAAATCAATCAATCAAGCAATTAATATACATCTTTATAATACTCGTTAGAAGTTATTACGATGATATTATGAAATATGAAGAACCCAAAGTATATAAGAAATGAAGAAGGTATAATAAATCATATATATATAATTACTCTTACAATAAACCATTAAACACGTATTATTTGATTTTATAGGATATCCTAAAGTATACACTTATGACTGCATACACATGTTTTAGCTGCTGAAAAAAACCGGATGTAAAGTACACGTTGTATAATATTATTGTATAATATTATTGTAGTATCCAAAGTTTATACAGAAACTGTCAGTTTTGTGAGATTAAGTGATATCCTTTTTTCTTTTTTCACCGTATAATATATCGTTGTAAATGTTTTTGGAATAACTTTGTTATATAATATAGACAATCTACAAAGTATCAGAATGTTTCAAATTTCAAAAACTACTTATAAATAAATTGTAAAATACATTTTGGTAAATAAAACACAATAATACGCATATCGCGTATCTTATATTACATGAGAGTACACATGTATACGTGGCTCATTTTTCATCATAAATTTGGAAATAAATAAGTCATAAAAAATTATAGATCAGATGTTCTATGTTCTACACACAGTCATACATATATATTATTTTTTAAATAGGTTAGCACATTCACCTTCTGTTGCACATTTTAATTAATGAATATTTTAATAGTAAAATGCAAAATGCATTGATAACAAATCACAAACAAGAACAACCCTAATAATATAATTATAGTACAACCTATTATTGTATGTTGACAAATTACTTCGGTGTTGGGAGTATGGGATCAGTCTGGACTGGGCCGACCTAAAAATGTGTCGCTTATTTGGTTAAAAATTAAAAACTTTTTAAAATCACTCAAAATCAGCTTTTAAGGGTTTTTTATGATGCAGAATTCAAATTTACCCACTAAATTTTAAAAATCCAATTTTTAAATCCAAAATTTGGGTCTTTTTCGATTTTTTGAAATTTTTTGAAAAAATAAAAAATGACCCAAATTTTGGATTTAAAAATTGGATTTTTAAAATTTAGTGGGTAAATTTGAATTCTACATCATAAAAAATCCTTAAAACCTGATTTTTAGTGATTTTAAAAAGTTGTTAATTTTTAACCAAAAAAGCGACACATTTTTAGCTCGGCCCAGTCCAGACTGCACCCGAGGTCCCGATTGCGAAGTTATTTTACAATGTACAATATGTACGCATGAGACACAGTTGACCAAACCAAATTCGTAGGAAACGTTCTAAATGCCTAAAACAACTTTTTTGTTTCTGTTTTGTCTAAAAAAGATAAGGTCCAATATTCAACATACCATTCATATTTCAACATCTGCGTATAGCTAGAACCATCAATGAAATTCGTATATCTAAATTTTATTTCAAACCACTTGTGAATGAACAGTATGGTCATATATTTAGACATTTTTTGTAATCAACAAAACTGTGCAACAACTCAGATGAATCTGTCATTCAGATTGTGAATGGCCATTTGAAATTTTTTGTTTGGCATGAAATTCTTTGATCGTGAATCCATATTCTTGCATTCGCTTCATATTGTTGTTGATTTTATCCGCAATTTGTTTTTTGAGAGCTTTCAAATCTGGATCCGGAAATTGGCTGGAATAAAGGTCAATTAATGACAATATCTGGAAAGTAAAATTACGATAACAATAAATCATGTGCATCATCCCATTATACATGAAAATTATATAAATTCCAATATTTAGCAACAATCCAGTTTCAACGTATTGTAATTGTGTAAAGTATACCTGCAATTTGTCCATGGGTGATTTGTTGTAGCTGCTAATGACGATTAGTGCATCACTAAAAAGCTTCCAATTTCCGGTATATTCCTTCAGAGACTGAATGCTGGTTGGGACTTGAAGAAACTCGAGAAAGGCTGTACGAACTTTTATAGTTTTTGCCGCATTTTCCAATACCTTTTTTTGATCCTTTCCATTTAGCCTGTGGAACACGTCCACCATCAACTCTAAAAATCTAGAAAAATCTCCAAACAAATGAGTCAGAGATCAAACTCCTGTTCAGCATTCTGTATCAAACATCAAAAGTCAAATATCATTTGAAAATTGGAAATTTTTGAAAAAGATTCAGAAAGTTTATTACCGCCGAATGTCCGTGGGATTTTGTGTGCATCCGAGAGCGGACAGAAATTTTTGTTTCTGTACCACTGGAGTTTTTTGGTCCTTGTATCTTGTCCAAAAAATTTCAAAGGCTTCATGATTGGTGTGAGCCACAGCTCCACAGTAAATTTCGGGATGGTAGTCCCGTTTAATAGTGTAGGAAGTAGAATTCTGAGACCAAAGAAGGACAGCAAACCAGGATCGTGTTCGAAATTCTGGACTTTGAGTTACCACCGCCCACTGAAACAAGTGTTTGCGAAAAAGCACAGAAGAACCTTTCTCTTCAGAATTTAGCACTTTCCATCCGATTCCAGTACTTTCCTCCAGGGCAGCTTCAACTTTTGGGACAAAATACGCCTGCAAAAAATTGAACAACATTCAAGTTAAGCTTTTGACTGTTTGCTGGAGACTGGAGGCGCGAGGATATGATAGTTTGTTTGTTCACCGTAAAGTCTGCATCAGTGCTGAGAAGTGGGAATCAAGGTTTCAATACTTGATAATGTGCATTCCATACAACAAATTCCCTTTCATTATTTAAATTTGTCGTAAACTTGAGAGCTTTTTCCAGCTCGACATATCCTAAAATTGAATCATTAGTACAAGTGTGCTGTAATTTAATCCATGCAAAAAAATTGGTTGCATTGCACATGTTTATACTTTTAAAGTAAATTACAAACACATACACAATCCAAATTTACCTGAATACGCGAGTTGCATGTAGTCGTAAATGAGCTGACTTCGACTGAGTGCACTGATAGCCGTCAAGTTCAACTGAAGCTGATTGTGGATGAGGGAAAAAAGGTGATTGTCATAAAGAACGCGGTAGTATCCTGCCATTGCCAAAAATTAACATAGTAAAAGTACAGAAGCCTAATTTACATGTACAAAATGTAGATTTCAGACCCCAAACATTGTGTGCTCACCCGTTGCATCCGGATTTACCACAAACCACTTTGAAGTGTCAATATTATGCACAGCTTGTTTGCAGTCCTTTCCCAGCCAAAATGCAGGTGTGTGGTTGTGGAAATCTGGGTTTTCTGCTGAAGCAATGGCAACTGGAACTTCCCACAAATTACTCTGGGTATTTTGATGAGAGTTTGAAGAGTTTGGTTTGTGAAATTTTTCCTTTACACAGCATCAACATAAAACATATTAGGGTCAAACGGAAAGCAGAAAAGTAGAAAAACGTCGATGATTCACCTGACTGACGATGATGTGACTTGTGTTCAAAACACTGACACGAATGACAGGAAAACCAGATTGCAATGTCCATGGAGCCATAATGTCCTTAACTGTCCTGCTCTTCCCAATTTTTTCATATTTCCACGCAAATTCAGTCAACACTTGAAAAAGTTGATCCTGTACAACTGCTTCGTATTTACTATAAAACATTACATTTTCACACAATGTTTGACATTCGTAGTAATTTTCAACGTTTGTTATCAAAACCATTAGATGAAGCATTACTTGAGCTTACAAGCGTTTCAAATATTCCTCAAGTGCCTCAAAAAGTACTCGTTTGCTCAAGAAACCCTCCATCATCCGAATGACAGAAGCACCCTGAAATCAGTAATACAAACAAGTAGCATAATGGCATGGTATATAACATTTTGTTTGTAATTGGTATACGTATAGCACTATAGTGCTTTATCCACAGTATACCTTTTTGTAGGCCAATGTCAAACTGGAGCCTTTTAGGAAGTTCGTGTTCTGTACAAGTGGTGGAACTCCATTCTCGTCGACGGTCAATGCAAATTTAAGGGTTGACATAATGGACAACTTTGTGTCAAATTCTGGAAGAATGTCCTGTACAGTTATTTGAAAATAATACGCGAAACCTTCTTTAAGCCTGTGTACAAAAAAATCCCAAAAAAATATGGATATTCAAGACCAAAATCATACATCATTTGAGAACTTCATAATGTGGCCCAGCAACAGGGCCGGATTTAGGCATAAGCAAACTAAGCAACCTCTTAGGGCGCCAACGATGAAGGGGCGCAAAAAATTGACAAAGAGGGCGCAAAAATTAAGAAAAGGGACAAAAAATTGCAAAACACGCCATAAAATCGAGAAAAGTGCCACGAAATCGATAAAATTGCCAAAAAACGGTTAAAAATGTGCAAAAATTGGCAAAACATCGAAAAAAGGGGCGCAAAAATTGAAAGCAGGGGCGAAAAAAAGTAGGGCGCTATATTTTTTTGTGTTAGGCACCATTGTGCTTGCTTAGGGCGCCAAAAAAATTTGCTTAGGTTTTGCTTAGGGCGCCTAAATTCAAAGACCAGCCCTGTCCAGCAACAAGCGAGACTTGATGCTGGGGAGTATTAATTTTAAATTTTTCAATCACCAAATATATTTCCACATTTTGCAAGTCACCAGATTCCCAAAATATTGATGGACAAGCTCGTGGAGGACTAAAGTGTAAACCTCTTGTCGGTCGGTCTCAGTTGACACTTGAGGGTCGTACAGCAGTTTTCTTTCTTGGTATATGACTAATCCCCCTGTGGACGTTTTAAACAGGTTCAAAATTCAAAACGCTGTCGAGTAAATTTTTCATTTTTCATTGGCCGTCAAATGTAAAAATGTCGTAGTACAGGACGCAACACAAGTCCGATGCGCTTGGGCATCGTTTAATACTTTACAGTTTACAATATACATTTCAATATACATAAGTAAATCTCTTGTGTCTGTTCAGCTGAAAATGAGTTGCATTCAAGGTGTTAAACTTACAGTTTTCCATTGCCTAAAAAGAATTTAATTATCAGGTTTCCATCACTTTTGTATAATTCAAACAGAAATTTTGGCTAGACTAAAGTTATCCTTTCCGATTGAGCGGGCCAGTAGGCGGTTTTAGCGGTTGGTGGTTACATATATTTGAATAGACGAAACGCTTTTTAAACTACAAACAACACACAACCGCTTTTCAAGCCACCAAAACACCGTCAAAACCGCGCACCGCTTACTAAACCGCCTAAGTGTAAAGGACAACTTTTGTCTGTAGCTAGCCGAAATTTTGTGTACGGTATTTAAGCTATGCGTTTCTAACCTGAGGGATATCAAACACCGTAGGAATGCCTATCGAATCCATTTTGTCCATTTGATATGGAAACTTTAAAGTATATTCCAGATAGTTGAGCGTATGAACAGAAGCATTCGCAGCCAACCGACCGAACCCCGATGAAATCCACTCAGGACGTCCACAAACCTACAAAATTTTAAGTTTATACAAACTTAAGGAATTACGCATTTACAGCACCTTCAATTTAATTTAACAACGCATAGACTAAAACAACGCGCGCTTTGCGCGAACTTGGCCCGTGGTGCGTTTGCTGCTTTGCGGTTCAAAAACAAATTTACTAACGTTATTATAATTTCCTTTGAGTATTTCAAATCTGCTGTTACTTTGTTCCATGAGTGTTTTCTAGTCAAGTCAAGCTCTAGAATCTACAGGGCATGTGTACTATAGGCTCTAGTATGTACTGCGCTGGAATTTGTTGTACACGTTTTGTTTATAGGAAATTTTAGCGTGAATTTTTGGGGAAAAGTTGTACCACTTGAAATTCGTGCGAAAATTGAACGTAAAAAATTTGGCGTTTTTTGCAGTTTTTTCCAAGTTCCATTTTAGAAACCTTTCTTCTTAATCTTGAACAAACCTAAGGGGATCCAGATGTTGCAAAAAGTTTGAACAGGAACAGAACAGGCCTTAAAATACGAGTGCTACACTAGAACCCCACCCATGACGAAAAATGCAAAAAAATCGACGTTTCTGAGCGTTTTTGTAAAATCTGACCAAAAGTTACAGTTTGAAACTGGTGATTTTGGGCCCATATCTAGATTCCTTACATGTTTTCACATAAAAATCTGAAGTGGACACCAAAAAGGTCTATAAAAATATGGCCACTACATCAAAAACTCGATTTAAGTTTAAACAAAATGTCAAAAATTGAGCTCCGTGGGCATTTTTTTGAATTTCGACCAACTTGCAGTTGGTTATGGGATGTTCCGCTTGCACATTCGTGATCAGCATATCTGACTTGACTAGAAAACACTCACGCTACATCATTCGCACTCTTTCCGAAAAACTCGAAAGAAAGTATAATAGTAGGTGGGAAGACGCAAAAGAAAAGGGACCATCGACCAATTTCCGCCGAAACTGACTTAATTACATATTCGAGTAGCCAATAACAAGAACCAACTATCCTGAAAATTTCAAAGCTCTAAGTTAATTTGAAGTATTTTAAAATAATTAGTATTTAAAATGTGGCAACTTGTGCTAGATGACATTAGAAGGCTAACACGCAGATCGAATTCTTTAAACAAAAGTCAAAGAATGTCATTTTAGAAAAGAAATGAGAAAGGAATGTCATTTCACAAAGCAAATGAGAAAGGAATTCCATTTTTCAAAAGAGATCAGAATGGAATTACATGTTAAGCGTGCCACTAGAATGGAATTTCACTAATGTCAATACGCTAGCTTTTGTTTTAGCTATCACCCACAGAAAGAGAGTAAAGTTTCAAAGCCGATTCTCTCAGCTTGAAACTTACTGCTCGATGGTCCCTTTTCTTTTGCGCCTTCCCAGGTAGTTAAAGTTAATGAGACCTGAACAGGAATCAAACTTGGTTTCCGTTTTCCAATAGAAATCGGTTGTGCTTCGGCTGGTTCACAGATGAAGTTGGAAATAACCCATGCCACCAAATAAGTTGACATTTTTACAGTCTTCTTGTACATGTCCACTACAAAGCCTTTTGGTAATGTGCAACTGGAAGAAAAATAATGTTTGAAATTTTTTGTAATTGTTTATGTCAATTACACGCTTTGAACAATATCCTATTCACATGTATACATACAAATTGGTTCAAGTGAAGATGCAACTAACTATGACCGAGCTGAGGTAGAGACACAATTTTGTATGGACATGAGAGGAACAAGTGCCAATAGGTTTTGTGCAAAGTTGCATTGAATTTCATTTCTTGATTTGGAAATGGCAGAAAATTTTATGGAAAAGTCTTGATGGAAAAGTCTTGATGGAAAAATGGCTCAAATTTTTTAGGTCATTTTTTTGAATCGAGAGTTGAATCTTCCGTCTTTGATTTTTCGGCATGTTGACGAAATACTCAAAACATTTTAAATGTATGTTAGGCACATGTTTATGGGTAGTGTAGCACTAAGTTTCAAATCCCACCAGAAATCCAGGGAACGGCTGAAAAAAATCGAGAAGCCCGATCGAATTTTTTTTCAAAAATTTCATTTTTCCTACATTTGGGAATTTTTTTCTGACTCTGTACGGAACTTGTGAGGATGAAACTTATTCCGCTAAAACCAGCATTTTCTGCAGTCTTAGGCGTAAAAAAGTTTTTGGAAATTGGTTGAACAGTTTTGACAGAAATATCAAAAAGTCTCAGGTGTTGAATTCTAATTTTGCATGTCAATTCTCGAAAACGTGACTCCCAACTTAAAATTGCTCTAAAAATGCGCCTTTGAAACGGAGAAATATTTCACTAACCCTGCGTAATGGGCACTAGTCTGTACTATTTTGGTATATTCCTAACTTGAAGAAATCTCTCCAGAGGAAAGAAATTTGGAAACTTGAAAGTGATAAGTTACGAAATTTCAGGGATTTTTGACTTCCGACAAAATACATTTTTTTCGTTAGGTTTGGGAACGGACTGGGCGACGGGGGCAAAGTATTGAGCATCATTCACAATCTACTAAAAAATGATGTAAATAATTTTGTTGTAGTTCATCTCTGTCATAGTTAGTTGCATCTTCACTTGAACCAATTGGTATATGATGTAAAGTTAGTTTTTTTCTATCTACTTACTCTGTGACGTTAGTTGCTAGTTTGTTGGAATTGCTTAGTGTGTTGAAGTTGGGAGTGTGGGCGATGGATAGCGAGAAAGTGGCTTTCATGTCCAGCTCATCAAAACACGGGAAAGATGTTCTTTAAAAAATCCAAGAGAATATTTGAGTTCATTTGTCTCAGTAAAATAATTCAAAATTTTTTGTAAAATGTAATAATCAACTGGATTTTAAGTACCGTAAAATCCTCAATAATCTCACAAGCTTGGGACATTCGTTAAAATATATTATGAAAAACACCCACCAAGATCTTAATCTAGTAATAATTATTATTATTATCCTGTACAATTATTTAGGCTTTTAGTGGACGTTTAAATTGGTTTTAAATTCACCGTGCAAAACTGGGTCCAAATTGTGTCGTCGTTAGAATCCTGAAAATGAAAAGTCGGCAATTTTAGGTAACATTTGACACTGACGGATAGACAATATGAAATACCGTTAATACAGGCAGAGGAAGCCAGTGATATTTTACATAATATTTAAATGAAAATCTATTACTTATTAGCACTGAAAAATAATAAAAACTTTGTTAAATTGTTTGAGTCACTATCTGAAGCTGGTGGGTAGCATTTTGTCATCTACTGATGTAGACTAAATTTTACTAACTGGACAATTTTAAAAATAATTATTGAGACTGGTTGACCTTTCATTGCCATTGGTGTCACTGTATTGGGTCAAATAGTGACCTCTTCGACCAGTGACAGAAATATTAGATGTAAACCGGATGTTGATGAAATATTGTGAGCCAACGACAAAGCTCTCATTCAAAAAGTAGGTTTGAAAATGACGAGTTGAATCGTATGAATTTCCCACAACCACAATTTTCTTATCCATTCCGCCGGACGCATTCTGTTTGAATACCTGGAAATATTTAACATTCAAAATAAATTAGTGCACTGGATTCTAGATTCTAGATTCTAGACTTTCGTCTTGAGCTTTGAGCTTGAGTAAAAGTATCAAAATACACTAGGAAAATTTCAGGTGCAAATTTGAGGTGTGTTACTTACTACTTCAAAATTATGAACTTTTAAAGCGGGGTGTCGATGAAAAACCACAGCTTTTGTATTTTTAGTGCAATTGAGTTGTATTGTAACGCGTCCTGGTGTTGTGAATCTTGCAGCCGAATCGTCAACTTGAGGGATGTCTAAAATTGGACGGATGAAAATATCATAGTGAATCGGGATCAAATCCTTCGGTAAAAAGTCGGATGAGTTTGACTCCACTGGTGCAAACAGTGATGTGACGTTTTGATTTCCACACAGGAAAAGAATCAACAGGACGGATGACAGCAATGGGAAAGCCATCGTCTTTTCAATCAAACTTAAACTGTTATGTGCTTCAAGTATTACGCAAAAGATGATGCCTGTTCACAAGACTAAAAACAATGTTATCAGCGTGGAAATCGAATTCCAAATGCAGAAAGAGGAAAATTCCGGGCTTAAAATTATCAGAGAGAGCATTTATTACTTTTAGGCTGGGCTGTTCAAAGCAAAATCAAGGTGAGCACAAAGTACAAAGTAATCATTAATTTAGCATTTGGTATTTGTTCCCGTTTTGTAATCCCAAAGATCCTTGTGTTCCTCGTTTAAAATTTTACGGAGGTTTGCAGGCGTTTTGTCTCTTTCATCTCACATTTTACTACAATGTTTGACTACATTTAACATTGGGCAATATGAACCGCTGCAATTTTTCTGTCGTTAAAACTTTTTAACAGTGCTACATGAAACACATCATCAAAGTACATGCCAGCAGGTTACGAAAATAGCATGACAAAAGCAAACGAATCTATTTTTTTTTACTTTACAGACATCGTAAAATTAAAATCAAGTGGGGAGCTGGAATCCACTCGTTTATGTTTTGTATGCGTTTACTTCCAATGATGAAGTTGCAATGAACAAAAATAAAACAGAGTTTCAGTTGCATAATGTGAATTAACCCTTGTTCCATGTTTTATGTTTCAGTTATTCGTTTGATGGTGCTTCCGCCTTTATTGATTTTTATTTTATAGTTTTACTCAGGGGAGCGACATAAGAAACAAAATGAAATATCAAGTTACCCCAAACCAATTATGACGTCAGTTGGTGTATCTAAAAAAATAGTCCGTCAAAACTGCAGGAAAATTGTATTTGAATACCAGTACAAGGGCATCTACACAAAAATTCAACCTGAATCATATGTGTAAAATGGTTTATTACGTTTAGTTAACTTTAAATATGAATACAGAGTAGTTAAAATTATGATTCATTTATCAAAAGATAGAGCGTTTCATGATCTACCTAAACAATCATTTAATTTGTAATGCTCCTCTCGTCAAATCAAATGATTTATAATAATGACTAAGCGTACAATTGCTGCAATGTATTAAGGTACACCGTATGACGTCACAACCAATTTCTCCGTGTATTGTGTATTCATTCATAATACCAATGTCGCTCCCCTGGTTTTATTATGGATTGTTTTACTGCTCGATGATGTAATATTATATTATGTATTCTAGATTCTGGATATTTCCTATTGAATATGATGCCTACAGTATACAGGATATCCAATTCCCAATGTTCAAGAAATTGTTGAATCCAGTATGAAGTACAACGTATTCATAACTTTTGAGTTTTGAGGCACTCATTTTATTCAATGACATAAGTGTGAGCTAAATTTAAAAGTCCGCTCGTTTTATTATCTATTAATTATTTCTTATTATTTATTGCATATTGCATAACATTAAAGTTACAGGAACAGAAAAAAACGGTAATAAACGGTAATAAAATGTAATAATAAATATGGATCAACAAGAAGAATAAAAAAAAACATTAATTGTTATTTTCACGATCAATGAAGATGAGTTCATAAGTTGGCGCTGCAATGGCCATTCCGGGTTTTCCGTCTATTGATGGGATATTTGAAGAGCAGGAAATTTTAAATTTTTGAATAAAGGCAGACATGTAAATAAAAAGTTGATCCCTTGCAACTCCTACATTAAGAATTAAATATAAAAAAGACGAGTAAGTTTCAAACCTGTATTTTCACCAGTGAAATTTTTTAGTAAAATATTTTTTAAATCATTTTTTGTGTTTCATTTATTTTTACCTTCTCCCAAACAACTACGTTTTCCCACACTAAAAACTAGGATATTTTCAGATTTTGATTTCATTAGTTTTCCATGTTCATCCAGAAACCGCTCAGGTCTAAAATTCCAGGGGTCAGTCCAAATTTCCGGATCATGTTGAACACCATACACATTTCCCATCACCAGACAATCTTTAGGTATGACATAGCCATGGAAATTGACGTCCTTTACAGCTCTGTGAGCGACACCTAGTGGAACTAAAGCGGAAAATCGGAGGACTTCATTTAACACTGCTTCTGTATAGTTACACTTGGGACGATCGCTCAAATAAGGAAGGCGGGAATCTCCAATCACCTCAATAATTTCATCATACACTTTTTCTTGAATATTTGGATTTCGTGCCATGTAAATCAAAAACCAATCAAGGGCTGTTGTACTCGTCTCAAGGGAAGCCATCAAAAGATCACCGACAACCGTTCGAAACATATTTTCTGGAATATTATTCAAATATAATATATGTTATTTTTAATACATTTCTAATTATTTTTTTATGATTTTTGAGTTTTAAATTTGTTTTTGTTTAAAAATTAAAAACTTGAAGAAAAAATTGGCATACGAGATTTATGAAACGGAGAATTTGGATTATCTTTATTCTGTTCCATTTGGTCCATAAAAGCTTCTTTGAAATTTCGAGGTTGACCTGGAATGTGACCTGGAGGGAGGGGTTTGGCGAATTCGGATTCAACAAAATCATAGTTAACTTTATATCCATTTAACTGACTGTTATATCCACTAAGATTCGGCATTAAACTTGAAAGCCATGGGACAAAGAGGGCGATATTGGGCAAAATTCCATCCAAATTTGACAACCTTGATTTTTTCAAAAAATGAGTATTATTTTTTGAAAAAATTACACAAGAGTAACATATTTTATAAAACTTGTTTAATTGAAAATAATCTTTTTTTTTAATGTTTATTCTTACGCCTTGACACCATCAGCAAGTTTGATCAATTTTGGATCCATTGATTCAAATCTCTCTCCCATGAAAAGTGACCAGATGGCGTTGAGTACGCGCGCGGAAAATCTATGCCCAATGGTTATCGGTTGAGCTGACCCACCGGGGGAAACGGAAATCTTACGAATATTTTCCATTTCTGTCTTCAACTCTTCGTGGATTGTCCCTTCCAAGGATTTATTTCCCAGTGCAAAAGTTTTAAGCTGACGGAGAACAAAATGCCTTTGTTCGGTCACTAGAGGGCCGTCACTGAAAATTAAGGCTGAAAATCCCCGTAAATTTAATTTAATTTCCTCATTTTTGTTTAATTATTCTTTGGATTACAAGATATACTTAAAATTCTTGTTAAATAATTTATTATGATTTTCTCACATTTCCCATGGCAAGCCTCTTTGAATACTTTGAAAAGTGGACGTCCTGAAAATTCCGGCATATTGAAAGCCTCCCTAATTAGTTTTGGATCATTAAGGACAACAGCGCTGTTGCAAAAAAATAATTATCATAAATTGCTGCTCGGAAATTTTCCATCGTAAACTTTTTAAAAACTGAGCTACGAATTTTTTATCGAGTTTAATGCTTTTATAGTCTTTCATCATTCACATACGGAAAGCTGCCGAATTTAATTCCAATAATGGGTCCATAGATTTTCTTCCATTCCAGCAATGTTTTGTACGGTTCATTTCCCAAAAGTGGAAGATGACCTAAAATCGGAAGCCCCCGTGGACCTTGAAAAATTATTTATACAGATAATAAAAATATAATATGTTGATTTTTTATTCAGGAAAAATGTCAATCTCATTTTTATTCCTTCGTCACACAATTTCCATCTCACAATTTGTTTTGCAAAAAAAGCGTACCTGGTGGAAAATTTTGGAATTGTTTCTTAATCTGGACTAGATAATATAGAACACCCCCAAGGAAAATCGGGAATAACCAACTCAAGATCGAAGTTTCTCCAGCCATTGCTTTTAGTATACTAAATGCAAAAATGGGAAATCGAAATTGGGAATTCAATGTCTGGAGCTAATACTTTGTAGAGTTTCTCAAGTTTTCTTTCAAGGTTTAGTCAAGCCAAGACAAGACAAAACAAACCAAGTCAAGAACTTTTTTTAAACTATCGGTAAAAAATGAAGGCTACAAAACACTCGATTATCCCCTGCAAAAAAGCACTCTCTAGAGTCTAGAGATAAAAACGAAATGAGGAGACAAGACGGGGATTAGAAATTTGTGGTGGACCATTTGAACAGTTGAACAATTTATTCCAAAATCCCATTACATTTCTTTTCCCTCACCCAAAAGACAACGATAATATTGTATTTATATTGTGTACATATGTATCTTTCTTGGGGATTGATGGTGAATAAAAAGGCCGTAATAATAATAATGATAATGATAATAAGATGGTTAAGCAGTCGCGTATCACAAATGTATGGTCTATGGTCTAGGTCAGTTTTTATTCAAAAACCGTTTTTTTGCACATCATCAACATACCATAACAGATAAAAAATACACATAATATATTACATTTAAAATATACAAAGTACAAAGTATCTGTAATCTATACAATGTAAGCGGATAAATGACTGAACATAGAATAAACATGAGACTCCAAAGATATGTGTTTATTTTGTTTACTCTTTACTCTTTACTCCCGAATAGAAATTACATAATTTTCTACTTGTTTCCAATTTTCAATACATACAAACATACGCAAAAGGAGAAGAAGCACAACTTGCTTGGGACTAGAGCTCGAGAGCAACTTTCCTGTTTTTTGTTGTTATTGTTATTGCTGTGTTGTTGTTTTTGTAGCCGAGAGAGTGTAGAGTGTAATGACTTTTGTAGACGTTTTCTATGGTCAAGTTCATAAGTACAAGCATGAATAATGAACATGAAAAAATCTCATGGACACAAGAGTCAAGAGTAAAATTATTTGTTCTATCATCTCGAATCTCGAATCTCGATTTTCTAGTGCCACTAGAAACTAGAATTTAGAATTATCATCAATCGTCAATGTCATATAATCTACAATGTAAACAATATACAGTGTGTAAATCCTTTGTAATTTGTAGTATTAGGTTGAAAGTGTCTACATTATCAAAATCATGAGATTCAAATGAAACTAGTGAAAAATTGATGCAAAAAATCCAGTGACTCTGAAGCAAAACCCCACAAGTTTTTTGTCCACTTCTGTATTCTGTCTTCTGTCCATTTCATTAGTTACATGTTAAATCACATCATTATCCAATTTTCGCACTGTACAAGTAACAAGTAAACTCTACTCTCTATATTCTATATTATACATTCTATATTCTAGATACAATAATATACAATACAAAAGACAACGTACCATTCAAAATGCGCAAAAAATAAAGTTTTGGTGGTTTTTCTACATGGATGTAGAATTTTTATGTATAAAAGTACATTGAAAAATACATTGTACGTTGTATCGTTGTGTTGTACATAATGAAAAGTTCCTTTTATCTTTTATGGTCCGGGTATGAAAACAAATGAGTTTTTACAAGTACCTACTTACATGAATTATGAATTGCTTACATCCAATTCCATGACATAAATTTCTATTGATCAAAAGCATCAAGTTTTAAACACAAGCTGAGAACCAATTTAAGTAGTCGGTAAGCGTAGACGGGGGCATGATGGATTTAAATTACAAATGTACTTAATTTATCACAATTCCAAAGGCATTAAAAATTCAAATAAAGCACAGAGACTCCAGAATCCAGACTCCAGAATATAGACGACACATACACATATACATGGAAAACGAAAGAACAAAATATGATTTTAATTACAATTCTATCTGAAAAACAGTACGCAATAGGCAATTACAACTGTTACGAATTATGGAAAATGGACAAGCGACAGTTGAGCAAAGTAATTGCCACATTTTGATAAGAGTCGTACTAATTATTATTAATAGTTGGTAATGAGCATGATGACTTTAGTTACAGTTTACTGTCAGTCGGATTTCAACTGAACCTCACGTGAAAAACAATTTCACTTTTTCCGTAATCCGTAATAAACACGCCGGCTCTTGCTGAGCTCTGAATCTGCATCTGAATCCTGAAAAATCTACAATACTCAATACAAGACTTTGCAAAGAAGGAAAATAATCCAAAAATGAAACTACTTTTTATTTTGGTCAGTGTCTACTCGTTGGTGCTGGTATTGGCATTGGATGAGCGAGAACAACAAGCGACGACCCGGAGGCCATTTGCAGATTGCAACATCACCGTGACCAGATCAAGAGAAACTCTCAATCTCCAATATGAGCCAGATGAACATGAATTTCCCTATTGGCTTCACGCTTGGTACACTCAACCAATTAAATTTTCTCGAGTACGCCCAGCTCCAACTCCAGCTTCGGTCCCAGCTGAGCCGAAAAATATTGATAACGATAACAAGAATCCGCCACTAGGACAAAAACAAGAACAAGAACAAAAGGCTATTCGTCAGATTGATGAATCTACTACACCAATCAGAACGGAGTGCTCCGTCATGGATAAAAATGGACTTGAGCGACGCTTTACGCTCATAAGACACATGAAATTCCATCAGTCGTATAAACTAATGATAGGCAGAACTCCTGTGACTCGTGTTAATGAATTATTTGCCAAACGATATTTTGCAAACGATCCAAAATCTTCCAGTACAATTTTTTTGATGCGATTTGATCCAAATGGAAACCTAAAATTCATTCCTGAAGCAACTGAAAACAAAGTTTAGGAACATTCAGTGTTCAGTCAATAATAATAATCAGCAATGAGATGTTGAATTTTGAATTTTAAATGGGATTGAGAATCGGGAATTGAGACGCAGAAGCCACATGTAAATACGGTATGAACTATGAACAAGGTTTTTTACCACAGAAAAATACCTGCGTAAAGAAAACAACATAAAAAACTCGTCAACCAATTCAATTGCTCATTTTGATACAATAATCCGTAAAAAACCAAAGTCTGAAACCATAGCAACCAATTGATGGAAAGTGTAAAGTGTAAAGTAGCACTACAATAAAAATCATGTATGAGTAAAACTACAGAAAATTGAAAAATTAAACAATAGTTAAAAACAGACAATAAAACCAAGAGTTTCATTTATTTTTTTTATCAACAGCATAAAAAATAATGGTAAAGAGTTACAAAATGTCCATAAAAATCTGTATCATTTGTTTTTGTATTTGTATCACAGTCTGCATGAAATATTCGGTTCAATTACAGTACAACAGCTTCTCTCATTGTAAAAAAACCAGTAGAGTGAAAAAATAGAGATGAAAACTTAACTTTGGAATTTTCTCTACTTGTGCAGAAAAATCCAAGCACGTTTTCATCTTCCAGTTTTCATCTTGATGAACACGTAAAATCTTGTATAAAAATATACTATAAAAAGTCGGGATCTCATGTCTACATTTAAGTTGAGTTAACTTAAAAGAGCATTTTATTAAAAGAGAGTAAAATGTAAAATAATGTCAAGTCTGAGATAGAAAAAAGATGAGAAAATTCACTTTTCTTTGTACAAGTAAAAAAATAGTTGAAATTGTGTTTCGTGACTGTGACTTTTTGTTCGACTAGTTTGTCTGTTGGTATTTGTAAATAAGTGGTGAATCTAGAATCTAGTATCTAAAATACATAAAAATTAAGCAAGGGATTGATTTATTAAGCTCCGAAATTGGCTGGTGGTTGTCCATTTAGCCACGTGGTCCAACCGGATAAAAATCCGCTAGGTGGTGCTTGCTGCTGTTGCTGGATGTTGGATGCTGCGGGGACTTGTTGATCACCGTAGTCTGGGTAGCTTAGTGGTTGTTTTGGTGGAGTGTAGTCGTAACCTCCTTTGTGAGATTCGCATGCTATAAATTAAAATAAAATAAAATAAAAAAGAATTAAGTTTTTAGTACATAAATTGAAATCGTTAAAAATTGGACGAGATTTCATAGTTTTGATTTTAAATTTTGTTTTTCGATAAGATGAGTTGTTTTTACCTGGACATGGTGGAATGGGTGGGCACTGAGCCGCTTCCTTCACAATCCTTTCGACAATCTTGGGAACTTCGACGATTTTCTCCCTGTATTCGATCTTTGGCACTTCAACTATTCTTTCGACGGGACGATCTCTATACTCGATTTTAGGAACTTCCACAATCCTCTCTACAGGGCGATCTCGATACTCAACCTTTGGAACCTCGACAATTTTTTCGACGATCCTTTCGACGGGGCGATCCCGATATTCGATTTTGGGGACTTCAACAATTTTTTCTCTGTATTCAATCTTGGGCACTTCTACTATTTTCTCCACAATCCTTTCGACCGGACGATCGCGGTATTCGATTTTGGGGACTTCGACAATTTTTTCGACGGGGCGATCACGATATTCGATTTTGGGTACTTCCACAATCTTTTCAACAATTTTCTCAACAATCTTCTCTCTGTATTCAATCTTGGGCACTTCCACTATTTTCTCGACAATTTTTTCCCGATATTCGATTTTGGGTACTTCGACAATCCTTTCGACGGGACGGTCACGGTATTCAACTTTAGGAACTTCAACAATCTTCTCCACAATTCTGTCTACTGGGCGATCTCTGTATTCAATCTTGGGCACTTCCACGATCCTTTCCTTGTATTCAATCTTTGGAACTTGGACGATTTTTTCGACAATCTTTTCTACATTTCGATCACGATATTCGATTTTGGGAACTTCTTTGATGATTTCTTTCACCACAATCTTTTCAACAGGTCGATCTCGATATTCAATCTTGGGCACTTCGACAATTCTTTCTTTGTATTCAATCTTTGGAACAATTCTCTCAACAATCTTTTCTTGGATTTGGATTTGGATCTTTGGCACTTCCCTGATTTTTTCCACAATCTTCTCCTTGTATTCGATTCTTGGTACTATTTTTTCGACAATTTTCTCCACGGGCCGATCTCGGAATTCCACTTTGGGTGTACAGGGTTTCTCCACAATCTTTTCAATAATCTTGGGCTCACATCGAACTTGAGAGGAGGAGATGCTAACTGTTGTTAGTGGAGGAGTGTATCTCGTTGTTGTAGGCACAGGTCTTCTTGTAGTTGTAGTGGGTTGAGGACATCTTGCGTCTCGAGATCCAGGGAAACATTGAAATTGAGTTGTGGTTGGGATTGGTCGTGGTGTAGTTGGCTGAGGGCACCGGGCGTCTCTTGATCCAGGGTAGCACTTAAATTGGGTTGTTGTGGTTACTGGTGGTAAAGTGGGCTGAGGGCATCGAGGGTCTCTTGATCCAGGTGTACATCTGAACTGCGTGGTGGTTGGAATCGGCCGTGGTGTAGTTGGTTGAGGGCATCTTGAATCTCGAGAACCAGGTGTACATCTGAACTGCGTTGTCGTGGTAAGGGGTGGTAAAGTTGGCTGTGGGCACCGAGCGTCTCTTGACCCAGGGAAACAGCTAAACTTTGTTGTGGTTGGAATTGGTCGTGGCGTGGTTGGTTGAGGGCATCTTGCGTCTCTAGAGCCCGGGAAACATTTAAATTGGGTTGTGGTTGGGATTGGTCGTGGTGTAGTTGGTTGAGGGCATCTTGCGTCTCTTGACCCAGGGTAGCACTTAAATTGGGTTGTCGTGGTAACGGGTGGTAAAGTTGGTTGAGGGCATCTTCGATCAGTTGACCCAGGGGTGCAAATAGGAGGGCATCTGGGGTCAATTTGTCCCGGATAACATTGCACTTGCTTCGTGGTGGGTCTTGGTGTTGTAGTCGTGGGTGGTCTTCGAGTTGTTGTGGTTGTAGTTGTTGTAGTAGTTGCTGCTGTTGTTCTAGGACACCGACTGTCCGTACTTCCGGGGTAGCAGAGTGGTGGTCTTGTTGTAGTTGGGACTGGTCTTGTAGTCTGAGTGGGTTGAGGGCATCGAGGGTCTCTGGATCCAGGGAAGCAGGGGATCTGAGTGGTGGTTTGTTGAGGACACCTTCTATCAGTTGAACCAGGAGTACAGACGGGAGGACATCTGGGATCAATTACACCAGGATAGCACTGGAACTGAGTTGTTGGTCGTTGGGTGGTCTGAGTTGGTTGAGGACATCTTACGTCCGTTGAGCCTAGAAAACAAATAATTCAATGTTATTCATCTAATGCATAAAATGTAGAGACTAGAGACTAGAAAGTAGAGACCGTTAGTCATTTTATTATTATTACCTGGATAACACAGTGGAGCCCGAGTTGTTGTGGGTATTGGTCGCTGTGTGGTAGTCGGTTGAGGGCATCTTGGGTCTAGAGAACCTGGGTAACATCTTGTTGTGGTGACTGGTGGTAAAGTTGGCTGTGGGCATCGTCTATCAGTTGACCCAGGAGTACATCTGAATTGCGGCTGGGTGGTCGTTCTGGTTGTTGTTGTTGGTGGGAGGTATGACAAATCCGGTTGAAGATTTGTATTACTGCCTTGACTTTCTGAATCATTGGGTATCCCCGATGCGGATGTGGGTCTCGATCCTTGACTGGCTCTTTGAGTTTGACTTTGGTATTGTCTCTGAGTCTGACTGTTGTAAGTCTGTGTCTGTGTCTGTGTCTTTTTGGGTACTCCAAGTCCAAGTAGAAGTTCTGGTGTAATGGCTTCACTCCCACTCACACTGTGGAGTTGTGGGGCAAAGAGACAACCGAACACCAAAAGGATTTTCCATCCTTTCAGACGAGTCATCCTCATTCAGATTCGAATGAAGGGAATCACAATAAATTAATCTGAAAATCCACACAAAACAATAAAACAAATCACAAACTAATTAAAAATTATTTTTCTCTCTTTCTGTTTTAATCACAATCCAAAATAGAATAGAAACACAAATCACAAACACCAACACAATGAACAAATAATAATCTGCAGCTTCACTTACATTTACAATTATTTACAGTTCACTTTAATTCAAATCCAAGTCCAATTCCAGGAAATTGGCACTCAATCAAACTAAAATACTTCAATAAAATAAAATACAAAGTCCAATATCTTTCAGCCAAAGATGCTTCTGGTTTCTTTTAATGGATTGGCGATTCTCAATTCCTGGATTCTTGATTGCCTGAATCCATTTGAAGCCATTTCTTTGTCACCAATTCCTTTTATACCTTTTCCGCATTTGTGGAATAAACAACAAGAAGACGAACAAGAAGTCCTCATGTCACGTACACACTGACACATGTTCACATTTACAAATATCATAATATGTACAAATGTCCCGATATAAATGTGTTTGCAAAAAGAAGGAGAAAAAAAAACTCCAATCCAAAACCAAACCAAACCAACGTTTGTACATTGTACATGTGTGATTTTGGGGGTCATCAAGAATCTCAATTAATTTTGTACAGAATAAAGAAAAAAGGAAAAGAAGAAGACCTGGAATTTTATTGCCCCAAAATGAACAAGTTCTTCATCTTGATTCATTCATTCTACATACATTTTGCACTCTGTTTTTTTACACGATGAAGGTATCTTTATAAAAATCCATGTACATTGTACAATGTACAACGTACATGTTACAGGTTGATTGAGGATTCCACAAATACGGAGAATTTATATGATATCATATCACTGTGTCGTTGTGTGAGAGATGAGAGATGCTTCATTTGCTAATGAAATTCAAGATTCAAGATTCAAGTGACAAGGTGATTCCTACTGAATGCATGTGAAAAAAATTCATGTACTTTGTATTTGTGTTTTGTATGTAATATATTATATGGCTCATCCTCAGACACCAGCAACCAGCAGACTCTAGACAAAATGACAACAGCAAGTTTTGGTTTGGATTCCAGTAGAGCTCTTTGTCATTTGATTAGATTCTAGATTGGCCACCGACTACTTTCCATTTTTCCATTTTTTTATGTTTTTTTTCTAATCCATTCATCTAAAGACTAACGACCAAAGACTAAAGGTCCAAACTAAATGAAACTAAATGAAAGGGAACGTGATAAATGCCTCGTGCAATTAACAAAGTTAACACTAAAACAAGTACATGTGGAACTTGGGTAAAAAGTAAAAAACAAAGACAGAGCAATGATAATTATTATGAGAGCTCAAGTTGAGAAAAAAAGTAGTTTTGATGTCTGGTCTTGTTCGTCGTTTATCGAACATTGAGAATTGAGAATCGAGACTGGAATAGGACAAAAATTGACGAGATTCGTTTATGTCCATTTATTTTATTATCATTATTTGCTTGAATGTTGAATCTTGAAACTTGAATTGCATAAGCAGTAAACTGTAAAGGAGACGAGTTGTGTATTTTTAATATAATTTTTATATTTATAATTTGTAATAAATTTGTAGACAATTTAATTTCAAAACTCAACTGACGGGTGAAAAAAATTCTTGTCCATTCTCCATTCTCGATTCTCGATTCTCGAATCGCAGTTCTCAATCTAAAATCAAAAGGTAATGCAAAAGTCATAAATTGTAACGCAGTAAAAAATATTGATATTCACGTTGCCTTTCTTGTTTGTTGTGTCTTGTGTGAAGATCAGTAGCAGCATAAAATGCATAAAAAAGTACTAACTGCACAAATTCAATTTACTACGATTCCTTTGTCATTCCCCAGAAACTTGTCAATCTCTCCATGTGTTTCGTCGTTCGTCCTTTTGAATTTTGCCTTTTGCATCTCAAATCTCAAATCTCAATCACAAATTGAAACTTTTCATGTTCAATGTTCAATCCTCCTCAAAGTTATTTACATGTCATTTATCAATATGCAACATTTTTCATTCAAAAAAGAGTAGTGGACTTGAACTGACTTGTGACTTGTGAGCTGTGGCTGATTAAACAAGAAAGAAACATAAAAACTAGAATCGTATAGCATACTGTCATTAGTCATTAAGAGGATGCATCTTCATTAATTATCATGGGCTGCATAAATAATTTATAATAATATTATTACTTTTACATAATACATAACACATAATACACGATCACTTGAACTTATCTACAATGCTCAGTTTGCAGTACATAAATTTCGTTTGTTTATTTGATGCCATTATAAATTATTGTAATCTTTTTAACGCTTAACCTTTAGCAGTTGAAAAATATTTACCATTAAGCGCCATTAACTATTTTGACTATCATGCCGTTTTTTTTTTTTTAAATTATTTATTTACCAATTTTGTTTTCTTTTTTGTACTCGAGCTAAAACGTCAGTTGTCAAAATCAAAACCCAATTTGGGAGTAACAAACATGAAAATACAAAAATATTTTGGAAAAATGGAGACAAAACAAAGTATTGGTTATGAGTGTAAACATGATATAAATTATTGTAGATATTTTAGTGTATTGTGCTCCAAGATTCAAGGGAAGCTTCTTTGATTCTTTGAGCTTTGACTTATGAATTATGTACCATTTAGATTGTAGGTAGTAGGTACTTTAGATTTTAGATAGACATTGTAAACTACCAACTACAAACTATACGATACAGTCCAGCGGACAGTGGACAGTGGAAAACACAAGAAGATGCGATGCGAGGGTGATTAGCAGTAAATTTGCATTTTTACCACATTTAACGCTTTACGTTCAACGTGGATGAAATCATGTAACAAATTTAGAGTTCCTCCTCTCACGTGTTTAAGTATTAAGTACATAATATCCAATATGCAACAACAAACATGACAAACTGCAAAACACAAAGCATGAGATGATAACAGCGCGTGTAATAAAATCCATTCCGCTTTTTCATTATGATTACGTATGCTCAAAGTACAGTGCAAACGCTGCAGAAAACGATATGGCGATTGTCATTGTCATTATCATTGTTATTGTTGATTGTTGATAGTTGACTGTTGATTGTGTGTGTAAGTGAACGAGTCATAATGGGACTTGTGTACATAACATAAATCTAAGGTGAAGTCTATCTTCTGTCTATTGTCTACCTGTTTCTCTTTTATATGTATATGTAAATGTGTACGAGTGTTGAGTGTGTGTGTAAAATTCACACTGTGCATAAATGCAAAATCTGCTTAATGTTCAATATTCACTATTTTACACAAAGCAAATGTCTCATTTCTATTAAATTCCTTTGCGATAACTGACAAAGAAATGAGAAATGATGAAAAAATACAACTTGTTTTCTTATCAAAATCATAAATGTCGGAAAACCATAACTAATCCATAAAAAACACACTCAAGTCAAGTTTCATCTTTCGTCCAAGTATTCGTAAATTTCCAGAATCTAGAATCCAGTTGGTAATGCACAATGCACAAAGGATTGCTTCTTGCTGTACAGTTGTAAATTTGAACATATCCAGTTGCTTACATAACTAAATTAAAAATGTATGCAGCGCACTTACGGAATTTGTATTTATTCTAAAACAAGAAAGTAGCAACTTGATTCACGGATAAGACGAGTATAAAAATACTGAAAAAATAACCCATTTATTATGTAAACCAATGTGGCTATTTCTTCTATGTATTTACGATAATATTTAAATAGTATTTACTCCGCCCTGT
>JAQGBH010001048.1:0-37614 GCA_034698265.1 Sminthurinus aureus | reverse complement strand
TAATTTTTATATTTTATAATAATATGAGTGATATACGTAAAGTATATCACTCTTTACCAAAGATTAGCCATGGTCCAAAAGATACGGAAAAGCATTTTGTAGAATTTAGGAAATGGGGATAGATTCATGCACACACACACATCCATCACGTACAAAGTCCGGGGATCAACTGAATTATTTTATGGAAAATCAGATTGAATTCACAATCTGATCTTTCATTCCAATTCGCAACAAATGTAAAAAGCATAAACTGATGTGTTGCTACTGAATCGCATGTCAACAACATTATTATTATTATGCCTATGGCAACAGCCATACTTCAATATTATGTGTATATATAGCCCATAATATTTCATATAACGTTTCTGCATCTCTACAACTATATACATATAAAATATGGTCTAGAGTCTAGATTCTAGATTCTAGAGTCTAGAGGCTGGAGGTATCGTTAGCGTGATCGAGGCGACTAGAAGAAGAAGAAAAAGTGAGAAAAGCATTTTCTCTCTGTCTCTTTCTCTGGTGCTTTGGTGCTTTCTTGGACTTGCTTCAATCGTCTTGGTGTTGGTCTTGGCCTTCGTCTTGGGAGATGAGATGACTCTGTGAACGAATCAAGTATCCAGGATCCAGGATCTAAGATCCAGTGAAGTGAGCGTATGAAGGGAGAGTTGTTGATGTGAAACTCCCCTGGTTGTTTTGACCTTACTAGATGGATGAAATGTTTCCGTTTTGTCAACAAAAAAATGAAGAAAAGACGGAAACAAACGTCACGCATTCGCAATTCTCAATTGATTGAGTGAAGCAAAAGACATTTACTCTTCTGCATTCTACATTCTACATTGGACATTGTGTATTTTATATGTGCACTATGCATTACGGACACGGAGAAATATGGATGAAAATCCATGTGTATGGTCTATTGTGTATATACGTATTACACGTTTGTATATGGTACACAAATGTTAGAATTTGCAGAGGAAAAAGTATTTTTTTCAACCACGATCGCGTCGTTATCATGTCATGCTCGCCGTCCTACTTGAGTGTGTCACATTTACTACATACTGCATTACAAAAAAAGCTCCACAGTTTTTTCCCCTTGCTATAAAAAATGAAACTTGTCTTAACTTTTGACTCTTTACAACTCAAGATCTCAAGAACTGAAGGACTCAAGTGGATAAAAATGAATGAATACTGGAAATGATTGGAAATCAAGTCACTTGTCACTTCTTTTTCGTTTTTTTTTTTTAAAAATAAAAAGACGGATACTCGTAAATTTCCGTGTTAGCTTATTGAAAACCCGACGAGGATGAATTTTTTGAATGATGTAAAGGGCAAAGTGGACATAAATACTAAATACAGTATATAACATATAATATTTTTAAAATGGAAATGCATTTAAATGGAAGAAGCAGGAAATAGAAAACAGGAAATATGTAACAAAAAAAAAGACAAGTAAATACATGTAAAATTGTTTACTTACAAGAAGCCAAGTCATGGAGCTGCTGAAATTCACTGGGTGATAATTTATCCCAATTCATGATGACGATGACGATGATGACAACTCCCGTTGTCCGTTGTACACGATGGTTGAATTATATAATAAAAAATATAATTTTCCCCCCCGTGGAAAAACTTTCTCTTGCTTTCTTCCTAAGTTTTACGTGAGTAGAAAACAAGAACGTGAAAATGTCTGATGGTATTTGTATTTGTATTTGGATTGAAAGCCAAACGTTTCAATATGATGATCATCAATGTCACCATCAAACTGAGATGAGGAAAGGTCTGGAAATAATAACAAGTTTACTTTTTCTTCTTTGTATTCCGTTTCTGTTTCTGACTCTGACTCTGATTCGGATTCTAGTTTTGGTTTTGGTTTTGGTTTTGGCTGTAGTTTTAGTTTTAGTTTTCTCGAGTCTATTAGACTGGGATTAGGATGAGTTGCTCCTTCTCTTGGTCTCAGTTTAATACTTGATTCTTTTTTGTATATATTTATATCTATATCTCGAGCTATATCTCGAGCTATATCTGTATCGGTGCCGTAGTTGGTGTCTATAACAAACTGTGGATTTTTATTATGGTTCTTGTGACTGTGGCAATAATAATGATCAGGGTCAATTTGCCATGAGAATACACCATGGTAATTAGTTTCCATGTTCGCCGTGGTCCATAAGGAAAGACACGTGGAACATTTGAAGTTGATCCAAAGACGTGTCTCTCTCTTCTCCCTTTTTCCCTCTCTCTTATTTGTTTTCTTCTTCTTCTTCTTCTTCTTCTTCTTTTGCCTCTTCAAGAAGAATAATAACAAGTGGAGGTCGAACTAAAAGAGCGAATGGGGAAATCCAAAGACTCAAAGACTCAGAGACGCAAAGACGTGGAAAGTGAGCGTAGTGGATTCTTATGTATGTAAAGATGAATGAATCGATTCGACTCAACTCAACTCAACTCGATCTTGTCTTTTATTTTTTATCTGTGTAAACTTGACACGGACGATCGACGATCGACGATCAAGAATCAAGGATTCGCCGTTGATGTTGCGTATCAATGCTTCTCCAACTTCTGAGTCTGGTCTGATACTAAACTTGATTTGTTTTTCCGCTCACATTTTCTTTGTCCATGTTCTACATCTCTGTCTCCATTTCTATTTGCCTCAACTTGCTAATTTGACTTTGTCTTTGACTTTTCCCTTGTCCTTTCGCCTAAATCAAGTCTAGTCGAGTCAAGTCAACTCAAGTGGAGCTCTCGATACTCTACCTTTGCTTCAACTTCAAGTGGTGTCAGCATCAAAATCAACATCAACATCAGTATCTGAAATGACAAAAAATATATAAAAAAAACACATTATTTTCACCATAACGTACAACATTTTTTAAATGTAGCTACATAAAGCAATGGATTTTTCCATTATTGTTCTTTATTGCTTTCCATTCTTTCCTGTGTTATTTGATATTCCATATTCCATAATTCATACTGTTTTCAATTTTGTACCAAGAATTTATACACTTGAATCTTGATTTTTCAAGTCAACAGTCAACTGAATTTAAATTTGCGCTTGATATTTAAGACATGAGATTTGAGATTTGAGAAATAAGTTTGAGCACATTTGTGTTGATTCATTTGGTTGGATTTTGTGGTTGTGATTGTTTTAGCATGTATAATAAATACAGTATTGCGGATGTAGTCATGTGTGTTGTGTGTTCTCATACATATTTATGTCAAATCTTAAGAGTCAAAACATAAACATAAACATGATATTGTTTTGAATTCTGAAAGACGTCACAAGTCACAACATGCAATAAGTAGGAATTGCTATTTCCAAGTATCGTCTCACAAGGAGTGGGAACATGCAGAAGCATAATTAAAAACTATTATTATCCTTCCTCTTTCCTCTTTACATGTGGCTCTGATGTTTCTCTCTACAATGTACATTCTACATTTATCAGTATCTGGATATTTACGTAGAAAAGATCTGTTACACCAAATACCAAATACCAAACACCAAACACGAAACACCAGAAACAGCAACGTCTACGTCTTTGACTTTTGAATTGAAAGTTTGAAGAGTAAAGAGTGAAGGACATGGCATGACAAATGGAAACAATTATACCAAAAAATCCTCTTACACAATCCAACACGATACACAACCACATGTAAAATTTACACTGTACATTGTACAGGGATCTATACCAATAAAAGCATAAGGTCTCTACTTCTTCTCTACCGAGATCCAGATTCTAGATTCTAGATTCTAGATTCTAGATTTTAGATTCCAAGTTGTAGATTGTAAATGCAACATGATGTTGAAGCACCAGTTCCTCAATGTATCACGGTATCAAAGTATTTACTCTTTGGTCTGGTCGCTTACGTCTTGTACTGATGGATACACAGCACTTTGGATAAAAATCCTCTCTCTCCTCCTGATACATTTATTGCACAATACGTCAAACGACTTCCCACTTCCCATTTCCCACTTTCCACGCAGAAGAGACCGCTCCGAGGAAACACACTTGTGAAATATCTACCATAATATCTATGTACTCTCCTCTCTCCACCTTGTACTAAACCATCAAGGATCAAGAATGAAGAATGTACGACTGTAGTAGACAGTAGACAGTAGACAGTAGACAGTAGAATGTGCAGACATCAATAGGGAGAAAAATGGTAAAATGACATTAGAAAAAAACATTAAGTACAAAGTATAGGAGGCGGAGGAAGTTTAGTTTATCCATCTTCAAACTTGCTACTTGGTAGCTTTGAGCTTTGAGCTCTTTGTACAAAATGTGAAAAAGAAATTCCGTCTGTTCATATTACTCACTCACTCAACTCTCAACTCATCTCATCTCAGAAAAGGGGAGGACCGGAAGAAAAGTAGAAAGGAACAGCGTGTAATCTGTTTGCAATATGTAGTACGTAGTTTGTAGCACCCAATATGAATAAAACACTCATCTCTTTTATCTCTTGCTAGCGATCCACTATTACTAGCTGTGTGAAACTTTACATGTATAAAGTATAAAGAAGTCGTGATGAATTTGATTCAGCTTCCTATGGTTTGGGTTTAGTGCCGAGTGCCGAGTGTAGAGAGTAGCTTGAGGTAGAAATAGGAAATGAAAATTTGGATCAATGATTACAGCTATCGATGTAAATCTTGAGATCTTGAAACGGAAGACCTTAAGCAACCATTTTGTCATTTGTTCACAGTCCCTATTTTCTGTCTTGGGTTTTCAATGCTCAATGCTCAATGCTCAACGTGACAAGCTGGAACTTGAATACTAGAATACTACGTGTCATGTCCACGTCCTTCACGATAACACTCCATTCCACTTCACTCAAGTCTCAAGTGTTTACGCCCAATGTCTAATTTTAAACGTGAAAAGACGTGTCCCTCTCTTCTCTTCTACTTTAAAGAAATGAAAAGTAAACGAAATGAAGGAGGCGGGAAATGTCAGTATTTTTCAAAATTTTGAGACATGGTCAATGGTCAACGGTCAAGGTAACAGTAAATCAACGAGGACCATTTAGTGAACTACGTGTAATTCAACTTTTTGTAATGACACTCAAAACTCAAGACTCAAGACTCAAAATTCAAAATTCAAAAAGTCAATGTCAAAATTACCGTTGTCATTGTCGTTTTTGTTCTCTTTCCTCAACTTGAACAGAATCAACGGATTTTCGGTTCATTATTTTTTGTTTCTGCTTCATATCTTGATGAGTGTAAATCACGCTATTTTGTTATCGGAATGGGCTTACTGGACTTTGATATACATAACTATGGGACATGTAGAATGTAGAAGACATGGTTGTTTGAACATATGATATGGTGATGGCATGAGCATGTGATATGTGATAAGTACAAGAGGACATTTTGTCACATTCACATCCACATCCATGTTCATGCTCACATTTCCCATGTTTACCTAATAAGAGAAAATGTCAAACTAATTAGGAGTCCAAGACTGTAGAGTGTAGAGTGCAGAGTGTTCAGTGCACATGATGGATACACCATTTCTTTGAAAAATGTATGGTTCAGTGGTGTGTTTTTATAGGAACCCATTTGTAATTTGTACATGTATGGTATGCACACCAACCAGTAACCAGTAACCAGCATATACGACGTTGCACAGAGAATACAGAATAGAGAATGCCATGTTAAAATGTATCATATGGCTTTATATTAGATTACGAGCAGACTACAGACTATGGTTAAAAGAGTGGCACAGTCAGAGTCAGAGTCAGTGCCGGAGCAAAAGCATTCCAGTACTTTATGACCATAAAAGTACATACCACACTAACTAATCCAATTTTACCTATTACTCCTAATACATTATACCAGGGAGAAAAAGAAGAAGGCAGGGGAGAAAGGCAGATTTATTTAGCTACTCGCTATTTGCTATTTTCTATTTGGACATATCTTTTGTATCACATATTTCATATCATATCAGACGAGCTCGTTAGGATACGTGTTCAAAGTAGAAACTGTGTGTTTTCAATGTGCAATGTACAGTATGCAGTGTTCAGACTTACTTATTATTGCACACATCAGAGCTGTTTAATACTGCAGACTGTAGACTGTAGTAAAGTCTATCAAGAGAATAAACATGAAGGTTGTCTATTGCTCAAATTTATATTCATACGTGTAATAACTCTGTCGTTGTCGAGTCAGTAGCCAGTAGTCATTTGCCAGTTGCCAGTAGCCAGTTGCTAGTAAAAATAGTACAAATGTGCTTTTATACGATTTCTGGATTTTGAAAATGGCATATTCTATCATTTTGAATAATAGGAATCATGCGAATACCTAGTGATTAATAAGAAAAGTAAATATGGTAAATGAGGAGGCCTTAAAAATCCATGCACCATATCCATGAAAAGTTTCATTACAACTCATCAATTCTTCATTCTTCTCCTCATATAAAAATTGTGCAGGACATTCATTTCCCTTCTAATCACATGACATGTACTTTCAGTTGCAATCAGCTAGAATAGTTGTTTTAAGTAATTTGAGGAGATGCAAGTACTTGTACTTGTGGTAATTAGTCAAGTCTAAAAAGAACGAGCTGAGAGAATCTTATTTTCAAGCAAAATGAAAATTTTCCTATTTTCATATTTTTGCAAAATTCCAATAAACAAAAAATTCACTGGTTATTTTATTCCCTTTAGCTGTACACTATTTACTGTGCACTGTACACTGAACATTGTACATTGATGCAAGGAGAAAGCGTGATTAAACGTGTAGGGATTAAACATGAGGCTGTTTCAATTGAAATGTGTGAGGAGCAAAATACAAGTTGAATAACTTGAAATATGGTACATGAAATATTTACAAGAGGTTAATAAATAATAGTTTCCTTTTATGCCCATGGAATCCTTTCAACTGATATCACGTGTATACACACAAGTAGCAACAAGAAACTACATAGAAACTAGAAACTAGCAGCTAGACATCAGGACATGTTTAAAAGAAAATCTCATTAGTGATCAGATCAGGTGAGGGAAAGAAGCCGTAGAAAAATAACATTTCTCCACAAAACAATATTTGATATATTTGATATATTATGTGTACCACCTACCAACCAACCAATAAGACATCTATATCTATATTTCAGCATTGTTTCCTTGCCTCAAGTTTTTTTATTTACCCTTATTGTGTTGTAGGCAAATTATACCATACTTTGCGTATACTACCTACATGTGCATGTAGAATGTAGACTGCAGACTACATAACAATGACGTTGGTGATTATAACTTTTAGGGAATTTGTTCAGTAATCAGTAATCAAGCAGGGCTTCTTTGGCACCGTACAAAACTCATGTTTGATATTTAGAAAAACACGTATTTTTAGACTGTCTAAAGTCTAAAGTCTAAACTCTAGAGTCTAGAGTCTAGAGTCTGGCGTCTAGAGTCTGGAGTCTCCATAGGTTATAATGCAGTTTGAATTTAGAGTTTTGAATTTTACAATTTTGGTGCTACAATTTTACAAAACATTTTGCCCTTTGCCATTCACTCTTCAGCAAATCCAACGAGTTTTGAGCTTTGTGACACACACAGAGACACAGAGAGAAAGTGTAACTTTTCCCCACTCCTTTGTAGCACAATCTCTTTACCCATGAGAAAATCCTTTTGACATTTATTCTGTCTGTCTCCTCCAATGTTCATTATTCATTATTCTTCACAACGGTATTGAACTGTTTGAAACGTTTATGATATAATAAAGGGAGCAGGAGTAGTAAAAGTAATGGCAATAGTAGCAGCAGTACTAATAATAATTGACACCCTGAATATACAATGTACAATGTGCACATGAGCAATGTGCATGTAGTGATATCTATTGACGTCGTTCGTCTGTCTAAGCTCAAAGGAAAATTCAAATCAAAATCCAAGTACAACTTAGTTTCTAATTTCTATACATGAGCACATCAGACGAAGGTGATGCTGCTGACTCCTACTCCTACTGCTATTTGTACTGCTGCTGCTGGTGATGTCTTTTGATTAGTTTTCACATTCTTGCTTCCACCGCAAGACGGATATACATCCAATGTATGCATTCAAAGTATATACCTATACAGTATACAGATGGAGGATAGAACGTAGAATATAGGAATTGCAGGAGAGGAAATTTTGCATGGTGAGCAATCAAGCCATGCGTGTAAAATCAGAATTTACTGCAAAGTCGTCATAGAGACGCTCTATAATCCATTCCGTTCTCCCTTCTCCCTTCTCTTTTGTAATGTAATGGAAAAAGCCCTGTATTATGTTACATTATTCTGGAATAGAGAAAACGGAATACATGCACATTGCACAAATCACATGAAATTGGAGCAGGAGTAAAACTTGAGTATTGAGCATTGAATATTGAGTAAGAGTTGGAAACTTGTGGTGAAAATCCTCTTTTGACAGCCATACACTACACACTACAGACTACAGACTACAGACTAAACACTCAAACACTCAAACAGGCAGACAGACAGACGACGAAATACAGGAAAAGACGAGAGAGGGAGAGATGGATGCAAGAGCAGGTTGGATGTTGGATGTTGGACGGATGGGCGAATTTGTACCTTTATACCTGAGCTTTTGTCTGTTCCTTTCTTGAACTGGAAGGTTAAACTCTAGACTCTAGACTCTAGACTCCATCTTTCTCTTACTCTTTCTCTAGACGTGTGTGTGCTTTATGTCTTATATCTAGCTGAAATTCGGTCTGTAATTCAAACAAGTAGCATGTGAACAGTGAACACGGAACCCTCGCCGTTTCTCACAACATGCAACATTCAACATACAAAATACAACATAGAACATAGAGTAAACTTGAAATGTTCAAACTCTTGTTCCGTCTCCAAAAGTGGAAATTTTCTACTTTCTATGCAATATTAATATTAATATCAATTCGCCTACTGCATACATGTTATTATACAGGCGGATAAAGACACTTTTCTTGGTTCTTTATCTCATGGATGCACATGGACAGCTGTACGCTCTACAATCTACAATCTACATTATACACTGTGCCTTATACGTTGTAGGTTGTAAGTTGTACACTGCACTTTGTACTCTACATCACACAAACGCGGGCTGAATCTCCGCTAAATTTATTACAGTTTATAGAAAATATAGACAGAAATCCTTTGATTTTGTTTAACTTTATAAATTGAAACAATTTGAGCTAATTTTCTTGCTCGAAACTCAATTTTCTCTCGTGAGCCTGCTCTTTGCTCTCTGCACTCCGAACTCTGCTTTCTGTGCTCTGCTCCCTGCTGCTTGCTGCTTGCTGCTTACTATTTACTAAAAAAGGGAATATGTAGAATTTTCACTGTAGAATGTAGAATGTAAAGAAAACTTGTTGCTATTCCTTTCACTCCTCTCACTCCCATTCTCTCTAGTCTGCTCTCTTTCTGTATTTCTGTATTTCAATATTTTCAGGCTTAGATTCTCCTTTCTCTACTCTCTACTGTCTACTATCCACGCATACAAAGAAAAACTGAGCCTGGCAAATCCTTCGATTTCGATTCACTGCTCCACGTATAATATGCGCAATGTTCAGTGTACAACATCATTAAGAGTAGAAAGTAGAAAACTCAAGTCAGTGAGGAATTAAATTATTTCCAAAAATATCAAAAAGCCTACGTATGTACATTGTACATATGTACTGCAGAGGGAATGGACTACACTGAGCTCGAAATTCATTTCTGTGACTGATTTCTCTTTTTCTTTACTTCTACACTGTGTAATCTAAAGTGTGTAGTTTGTAGTCTACAGTCTACAGTCTTGCATTATAATTTATAAATAGCTGGGATCAGGAAAATGTTTCAAAGCTGATTGAGATGCCAAATAAATAAATATTTTGACGCATTGAGCAGTGAACAGGGGTCTAGAGGAGGAGTGCAAACAAACGTACTTTTTTGGAGCAAAACAAAAGCATCCGAGTTATTTTTGCGACATTTTACATGTATACTGAATAGTTTTGAGTTTTAACCAATTTTGTAATACATGTAGAATGTTGACGGTAGACGGTAGATTGGCTTTGACTCGTTGGACGTTGGAACGTCTCATAGCTTGACATATCATATTTCATATTTCATACTTCCGACATTTTAATTCCCACATTCCCTTTTACCTTTTCCAGTTTCCAGTGTTGTGACTTTATGTAAACGTGCATACATGTGTATTATAGACTTACTCTGAGTACAAAGGAGAAACCCTGTCATCCTTTTTGGCTCATTAACTACCCGACTATACAGTCTAGAATCTAGAATCTAGAATCTACATTCTGCATGTAACTCCAAGTTGTAGACTTTATATGTCCAGATATATCTTGTGCATACAGCATACAGTATAGACTATACACTAGACACTATACACTATAGACATCTCTCACTTTATACTTTATACCAATGTGGATGTGGTAGTCGATGTCGAGAATGACGACTGATGATGACAGGATGACGACCATCAAATTACCTGACCGAACCAACTAGCTAACTAACCAACTTTTATTTCCGTCCTTGTAGACTGTAGACTGTAGACTTTGGGCTATAATTTATAATATGTTTTCAGATCGTGAACATGACGCTTATATTTTATAGGCCGTACTGTATAACCTACAGACTACAGTGTAGAGTGTACATGGATTTTGAATGTGAAGAGAAATTACACATTACACATGCTCTCACCGCCTCCGCCTCTCACTCTTTCATCAACTCTTATTACACCAGTTTCCACACAATTTATACACTCTATGATATGTGGAATATGAACTACAGACTATCCACATTATTATTACATGTACACAAATACATGTGATATAGTATTTTGTAGGTTGTAGCCTGAATCTTGAACTTTATACAAGTGGCTCAGTATTGAGTATTGAGTATTGAGTATTGATCTTGAATGGGGATTGCCAAACTCTACAAATTACAAATGAGTTGAAATTGGATCTATTTCAGAAGCTGGAATCTGGAATCGTTTACATGATAACATTTCACTTACTCCAAAGTTCAAAATTCAAAATGGAATAGAATAGAATCAGCGGAGAAAGTACATGTATTTTGTGTATTGTACTTTGTCTATGCACACAAGACCCAAGACAAACTTGAAACACACTTTCTTATATGTGGCATTATCTATGAAAAATGGTCCGTTTGGGTTTTATAATTTGTGCGCTGCGATCGCAAAAAACATATGTATTTGCATAGCTCCGTCCTCTAAAACTTGGTTCCAGAATCGCCGCTAGGTGTAAATTATAAAATCCAAACGGACAATTTTTCATAGATAATGCCACATATAAGCGCACAAACAATAATAAATATGTTATTATAGATCTCCTTGAATTAGAAGTTGGAAAAAAGTTATACATTACCAAGTGCGAATGATAATATTATATATCATATATATGGGTATCTTTGTAGTTGTGGCAAATGATGTTTATCAGGTGGATGTGAATGAACCATTTTTCTCAATATACTTGGTTTTGTTTAATACCAAGTTTTCCAAGTTTCCAAGCTTCAAAGCTTCATGTTCCAACTATGTGCTATCCACGGATCTATTAGCGGTTGCGTGCTCCATCACTCTTTATTACACTTCTATTTACTCTACAAATGTATTTATAAAAGAGTGTGTGAACAGTAAATAGGTAAATAGTGAACTGCGAGCATTGAGAATTGAGAACATTGAGAACGTTGCGCATTGAGCATTGAGCATGGACCTTTCTCATGCTCAAAATTGAGATGGAACGTTGAGCCCGAGTCGACATTGAATACAAAAAGTCTGGCATCAACCATCAACCATCAACCAACAACAGAAAGCAGGACAATAAAATGCTTTTACTTTTCCTATAAATGGCAGATACTGACATTTATCATCATCATCATCATAATAAAATTGGGGCGTCTACTTAAAATTACATAATATTTGTATTTACATTTACATTTTGTATTCAGTGAGGCTTCAGTACGTTGAAATTTTAAATATTAAATTTAAAATCAATTTATATCTTGAATAAATTCATCCTCAATCACACAGTTACGATATTTCTCGCATCTTTTTTGGATAAACGGTAAAGAAGAATGAAAAAATACAAATTTAGATTTAATTTGTTTTACACAATTGTTTGCCGATACCTGTTTTTCAGTTAGCACCAATTTGTTTACATCTTGAATGTTGAAACCCAAAGCTTGTAAATTGAATCTTGAACGAAATTTGACATTTACAACTTTTTTACTACTCTGTTTTCCAATTCCTTTTGCACGGACCTAAGAATTTCTTCGCCGTGTAATGAATTATGAATTGCGAATTTTGAATTCCCATATTTGCGTTGGATATAGTATATAATAAGCTTTAAGTTTCAAGTTTCAAGTGGTTGCCACTTGTCGTATACTAAACGTTGCAGTTTTTTCCTCATTCTTGTAAACATTGAGCATGTACAATATTCCCATAATAAATTAGAGTATTCAATTATTATTATTTTTTTATTATCATGCACACACTGTAGGTACTCTGTTTTGCTTTTGCATTTTTGAGTTATAAATCTCTCTAAACTTTTTCTAAGACAATCGACAATCGACAGCTATCCTTTTAGAGAGGATGAAATGAGGAAACATAAAAACATGAAAACAAGTTGAAACCAAAAATTATTTATCATATTCCTCTTCAACTAAATAATGACAGCATCTTGAAACTCCAAACTCAAAAATCAAGCGTCAAAACACGTTGAGTATGTAAATTGGGAATGGGAAATTTGTTTTATCAATTTCGGTAAACATGTCAAATTCGACAGCTCTTTTGATTTTTTTCTTCTTTGCCAATATTTCCTCAAAAGTATTCATACTACTGCTACTGATAGAATGTGTATTCCAAAAGGACGGTGTGATTTTACGTTTTATGTATGAGCATAATTATTTGCACTTATATGTCTCATATTTTTGTCCTCAAAATGTCAGAAGCTGCAACAGTAACTAGCGGTAGTCAGCTTTGAATGTGAGCTCAAGTACTGATAGTGGCGTCAGTACAAGAAGTAAGACGGATCCACAAATGTTGGTAATGGAGGTAAATACAAGTAGTTGGTAAGTTGTAGACAAAGTGCATAGAAACACTCGTTGATTCCAGGACTTTGTAAAGCCAAGCCAAGCCAAGCCAAACCAAAAGACATAAGATGTAGATTGTAGATTGTAGATGGATAGAGGTAAGAGGAAATGTGTTGTTTTGTTTTGTTTTGTTTCCTCCAGAAACACTCACATCCAAAATCCACAGATATCAAAGTAAAGGTTTGTGCATGCATCTAAAATCCAATACCTACACTAGAATCTAGAACCTAGATAGTAGATAGATAGATAGATATATTTATATTATATATATAGTGTAGTGTATTGTATTGTATTGTAGTAATACCATGTGCGATGTACATGGATTCATACAATGTACAATGCACGTAGTTAACACGGTGTATCTTACATGTACATGTACTGTTACTTTATTTCAGAATTCCAAAAGTTTACGCAATTTTGTGTAATGTAAGTAAAAGTTTGCCTTCTCTCTCTTTCCCTCTCTCTCGCTCTGTAATTCCCAAAGTATCGTAAATAATGGACTTGTATAATGGCAAGCTGACTGAATAGAGTTTGTTAGTTGGTTTGGTTTGGTTTGTTTTCCTATTCCCATTCCCATTTCTCTCATTCTCTATTGCCATGCTGTTTGCTTGCTACAATACTTCGTCCTCTCTGTCTCTCTCTCTCTCTGCTGTATGTATTTTGTATCATTCCATGGAATTCGATTCATCCGCGAGTTATGTTGTATTTGTGTTTGCATTTGGATTGTGCATTGCTATATCTTTATTATATTATGTTACGTCGTATTATGGCACAGTGTGTTGTACAAGATACAATATACAATATACAAGGATGTTTGCACTGTGCATTATTCACAAAACATGAAATGAAAATGAAAACGACAACACTTACATAAACACAAACACAAGCACAACGAGAACACAAAACACATGTACAGATTGCAAAATGTACCGAGTACGTAGTATGTGGAATCCACAATCCACAGTGTGGATATGTACGGAGTATGGAAAATGGATAATGTATATGGCACATGTTAGCACTTTACATGTTAGACAGGATAATGATATTTTACAATGTTGTTGTAAATGAGGAAAATCTTTGTAGTTATTACTACGTTCACTATACTCTGTACTCTATACATATTTTACGTATTATGTCATAGGTTTATATTATCTAAATGCATAAGGCATAGACATGCTTAGACGGTATGGAATATGGAATATGGAAAAAAGAATAAGGAGTACGGAGAACTCTCATAAGGAAGAGAAAGAATTCACAATCTACATATTTGCAATACCCAATCCACAAAACACAAAACACAATCCACAATGTACAATATATTGCAACAGGAGACTAGAAAATGGAGAGTGGAAAACCGTCATTTTCAACGAGGAAAACGGGTTTGTGTTTAACCAGAAAAACCAAAATGAAGCAAGCAAAGCAAATTCAAACCAAACCAAACGACGCTAGTGACTTGTCTTACAGTCAACTTGGAACTTGGAACTTGAAGTTGGAGTGAGACTGAGAGCTAAACTAAACTAAACTAAACGGAACTGAACTCAAGTGAAACTGTAAAATGACGTCAGCTCGTTTTGTTGTAAGTTGTAAGGAAATCTTAAAAATAAATAGGCATGAGAGACTCCAGTAGTTTATAGCTTATAGAGAAGAAAAAGTACTAGAGTACTAGAATACTAGAATACTAGGATGAAGGAAGAAGAAGAAGACGACCTCCTATGATAATAATGATAATGATAACGGTTGGTCTATGTATAGCGTATAACGTAGAAATAAGACAACCAGCTATTAAAGGAAAGTAGGAGACGAGGAAGAAAAAACGAGGAGTAAGCCATGTATTTACGCTACAACTATTTTTATTGAGCACACTTTCAATATCAATATCCTGTATAGAGAATAGAGAGTAGAGAATATTGCAAAATCTGTAGTATGGAGTATACAGTATACTGTCATAATGTTCATGTAATAATAATACTTTCTGCTGTATGTATATATTTGAATTTATACATGGGAAAATGTAATGGTTTTGGAAATAAAATCTCGGAAATTACAAGTACAGAGTACAGAATACTAGACGCCGTTGCTATAGTTATACATATACAATACATATACAATACACATTCGACTATTCGCAAGTAATAGTATGGTGTATGGTACATATTACTTGCGAATTTTATTTTCCATGACATTCTCTCTCCTCTCTCTCGTCTCCAGCATCCAACAAGCAACATCCAACATCCACCAAAAACCCTTTAGAAGAAAGGGAAATAAAAAAGACCGAGAGGAATAATGACTGGATAAATAAAAAATTTTCAGCTCCTTTACCAAATAAACTAAAGAACCAACAGGAAGGAAAAGTATTCAGCCTCCAGAATCCAGGATCCCGGATCCAGTATGCACAAATGAATAAAATAACTCGATAGGAATATTCTATATTCTACAGTACAATTTGTAAATTACGGAGTTGGAGAATTATGAATTATATTACAACTTGTTCTTGATAGAAGATACAAATATTAGCGGTACGAGACTTGGGAATTCCAAATTCCAAGAACGGCTTGGAAAACATGTTACATTTTCATCAAGCTTCATTCTTCATGTACCACAATTTTGTAAAAACCCAAAAGCAATAAAGATAGCATATAGATAAAGATGTAAAGAGTAAGGAATGAGAAGAGCTCATGATTATTTATCACGGGTGAAAACGGGAGAAAAGGAGGAAGGAGGAAGTGGCATCCTTCTTAAAGACTCTGATTCCTTGTCTATTGTGCATTGAGCATTGAGCATTGTGCATACACGTCATGGGGATAAAAGTACAAGTTTCTTATTTCTACATTCTACATTCTCCATTCGACAGTCTCCAGTCTCCGCACACATGGAGAATCTATCTTGGTAGTTAGAGTTAGTCTGAAACTACGAGGCAGAGAGTTTTCTCTAATAATGGTCATGTCAACGTCTTTGAGAATCTCAGCATCATCTTATCTGTATGTGGATAGTTTGTCCGTCCGAGATCCGAGTTCCGAATCATTCCGATTTCCTTTCCAATATACAAAGACCAATTCCAATTTCAATTCCTACTTCCTATTCATAGTTGTAGTTGTATCTTGACTTGACAGAGGTTGTATATTGTATAATGATATTATGTCTATGTCTTGTGTATTGTGCATTGTGTATTGTGTATTGTGTGTTTTATATTGTGTGGAAAGAAAAGAGCCATCACCATCCTCATCGCCATCGCCATCAAGTAAAGCAATAGCGAAGAAAAGAGCCATCGTTAAAGGCGAATACATAGAACATAGAACATAGAAAATAGAAAGCTGTGACTCTCACTTTGACTCTGACTCTCACTCTGACCAATTCTCAATACCCAATACCATTTTTCCTTCTCTTAGATCTTGGATAAAAATCACACACTAGAGGAAGGAGCAACCAACGCATTTATATTAACGGGTGATTTCCATTCCATTCCATTCAATTCAATTGAATACGAGACGGAATTCTTCCACTTTTACAAAGCAAGACACAATACTCAAGACACAAGACACAAGGCACTCACCATATAAATTATATACTGTACAATGTACAATATTCCAGACAATACAAAATACAATATACGGCTTTTGGTCCCTTTGTCTCTTTATTCTTTTTACATATTCCTATTATGTCATGGATATCACCAGCTCTTTTGCTCCATTGTTAACCCTTTCCAAACTCTCATTTCTTTCTTTGGGAGTTTGGAAAAACCCCTTTTGACTCAGTCAGTGGTTATGTAACATATAACTAGTAAGTAGTAACTGGTGGTTACTTATTCTTTTGTAGAGCTATACATATCATATTCTCCATCGTATTATGCACATATCTATGCTCTATGCTATATGAACCTCAGGCAATTTATGTCCTCCTACTTTCTTTATTTTTTCTACTAAACTTAGCTAACGTCTATTTATACCTATTGAACAGAATTTATAAAGGCTATTTAGATAACTATACGCGCCTCTTGAATCTAGAATCTTGAATCTTGAATCATGCTGTAGAATATTATACACTGTACCTGTACACTGTACACCGTATACTGTGTAATATAGAAGACGGTGATTTTATTATTATTTCAAAGGAAAAAAGTAAAATCTAAAACCTACAGTACAAGATTTAGAAATTTAAATAATATCATTATTATGTTTTAAGGTGTATTCTGGCAACTTTTCTATTACTTTCCATGATTTCCCAGGAAAATATTAATTATTAATAGTGTTTAATAGATAGCTTTTTAGCATGTCTCAACTTTCTCTAGAAACAACAATAATTGTTCTTTTTTTGTCATTTTTTTTGTTTTTTTTAAATATGTACATGACACAAAACACAAAAGCTGGCATTTGGCATTTTGCATGGTGAAAAGTTGAAGTAAGATTGACATGACACTTGATCTGTTTTGTCGTTGTCGTTCCTCGTTTTATTTTACAAAAAAGTAGCTGAGATGATATCTCATGTCTCATGTCTCAACTTTGAATTCTCCAGCCTCCAGTTTATAGATACTTTAGGATGTGAATATAAAACTCTTTGTATCTGCCCTTTTACATTCTGCAGTTTAAATCCAACATCCAACTCTGGTCGGATGAGGTAAAAAACGTGAAATGTAGAACAGTAAAGTAGTATATCAAAACTCAAAACTCAAAACACGACCCTTAATGAAACACTTGAGTTTAGTTAGATTTTAACTGGATTTTGTTGGAAAATCTGAATGTGATTGAATGCCATCAAAATGTAATGAGAATCTAGAACCTAGAATCTAGAATCTAGAATCTAATCGACTGGATTGCCGTGGGAATCTCACGTTATTTAAAATGCAAGTACTGCACTGTTAACGAGATTTTAGTAAGCTGCGTAAATGTTTAATGAGCCTCAACAAGGATCTGCAACCTACTGATAATGGAATTCTCATGAGATTTTAACCAGACTTTTGACCAGAATTCTAATTTCCGATTTCCAACTCATTATCCATCACAATACAATAACATTTAATTCCTCTCCTGGACACTGGGGAGTATAACAGAAACTTAAATACCAGATACTAGATACTAGATACACAGATACATCAAAAGTTCATAAGTCATGGAAACTACGCACAAGTTGAGAAAAATCAGAAAAAAAGAATTGAAATTAATGTTTACTGTCCGATTGGTTCATTTACTCGATCCTGGACCCTCGATATTCAGAGTTTGGGGTTGAGAGCATTGGGGAATAAAACTCATTATTTTATTATATTTTGTGCAATAAATCTGTTTCATAGCATTGATATTCACTGTTACTTGAGACATCAAAGCATCAAATGAACCAAAATTTCTCAATCCAGTTCATTCCAAAAGTAAGCATTAATTTCAATTTATTTTTCTGATTGTTGATTGTTCAGAAAAAAAACAGGTCGAGTTTTGAAACACGAAGATTTGTTTTGCTTTTTGTTATTCAGACATAAAAAATAGCAGTTTCTTCCAATAGCTGGCCTTTTGTTTTTTTCTCCTTCAGATGTTTCCCGTTTCCAGTTTCCAGTCTCATGATATTTATTTTAGTTTTTAGTAAAATAAATTACTGTGTGTTAATGCTGATTATTGATTATGAGTCTCTTTCTTCTTGATCTCCCTTTTATCTTTTATCTTTAAGAACATAGATCCTTATCCTGCACCGAGCATCAAACTTTGAGTATAAGAGTAAGGGATAAGAAATCATAGATTTTGGAGCTTCAAAGCTTCAAAGCTTCAAGGCTTCAAAGCTTCTCTGGTGATCAGCAAAACCACTAAGAACATTACAACGGATTATTAATGTGTTCTGTTGTTCCTTTCCTCTTGTCTTGGTAAGTTGTTGTTATTTTGGTATTTGGCATTTGATGAGAAAAGTCCATCTGGGCAAAATATTTTTCCCATGTGTAATGTGCCCACGTGGATCTTGATGAAACTATGTACAAACTAACAACTATAAAGGTAGTTTGTACATGACCATCATCCCCATCTTTCAGTGTACGCAACCAACAACTTACATTTATTTAGATAATCTGTAATATGTAAGGTAGAAAGAGTGAACCTCTTTTTAGTTTCATCTTTAGTTTCCTTTTGTGTGGAAAGTTGGCTAAAAATAGCTTATGCGATTAGCAAATTGTGATATAATAAGTTAATAGAGATAAAGTGAAAATATCTTTGTAATCAAACCTCAACTCTTGGTTTATTTGTTCAAGTTACAAGCAAATAAACAAACAGAGGAACAAAAGGAAGAAGAGGCAAATAGCAAACAAACAAACTCAGAAAAGAGGGATTATACTCAACACACTATACTCATGTGCAAAAATCTGTTGGAAATAGATAGAAAGTACAGGATAAAAGTAGGAAGTATAGGAAAATATGTAATTTGTAATATGAACGATGTCGGATGTCGGATGTAGGATGTAGGATGTAGGATGTATAGGATGTAGGGATTTTCGTATTCTTTCTTATTATTTTTCCGCCACACTCCTCTCTCCGCCTCTGTCTGTAAGAGGGGAAAATACACGTAGACACATACACACAGACATGTAATACGGTAATACGGCTTGGGTCATGTTGAAAGTTGAGCGCCGAGTGAGGATGAAGGACAAAGGACAAAGACAGACCAAGATAAAAACTCATTTAATGGATTGGGCGTGGAAGAAAATGCTGGGTTGTCAGTAATGATGAGAGTTCTTAAATATCCCTTTCCGTGTCATCATCCGAGAATCTAGATTCTAGATTCTAGATTCTAGATTCTAGGTACGAGATACGAGATACGAGACAAGGAAAAGGGAGGAAGAGAACACAAGAAGAAGATATGGATTCTTCACATATTTTCCAAATTCATACAAATACATTGTGCACTGTGCACTGCACACTGTACTTTGTACTCTGCACTTTGTACGCATGTAAGGTATAATGTGATATAGTAAAACTATCTGCAGATTCTGCACACTGTACACACTACACTACACTACATACAGATAGGAAGTCCAAAAACCAAGATGAAAATGAAGACGACGACAGTCTCGATTTCAATCAATAGTTAAGTTGTCGTTACCGTGAAACCGCCTCGATAGATCTCATCGCCTTTCATGTCCTTGTCTCTCCTTCATTCTCTGTCTCTGTCTGCCTCCAACTGTGTCGGTTTCAATCTCTATAACAAAATCCTACCTACTCACATTGACATTGTGGGTATTGCACATTGAACATTGAACATTGAGCATTGAGCGGCATCAAATGGTACCCACTACCCACGTATTATGAGGCAAGTCGCTACGCTACGGCACGGATGTTTTCACTTTCTCCATATGTGAAAAATCTCTGTCCATTTCATTTCCCATTCCCAATTCCCACATCCATGAATACATGTAAAATGTAAAATCCAAACCTAGTTAAAATTCAAGACCTTGGACTTGATCTTTCATCTTTCTCCATTCTGCTATTTTAATTCAGTTGCTAATTCATAACTCATGCTCCATGCCCCATGCATCCTCTGATCCGGAATCTACGTATAGAAAACAGAGAGCTTTCAAGTATTCTGTAAGCCTTTCCGTAGGCGGGCGGGTTTTTAGTTCTTTGTTCCCTGTGTTGTAATATCATACTCTTCTCTTATCATGATCCCTTGTCTCTTTGTCAAAAGCCAAGAGTCAAGAGTCGAGAGACAAAGGAAATGACCATTATAATAATCATCATTGGATGAATGTGAAGAATGCATGATGCAAAATTTAGAGTGTAGAGAACAGTGCGCGGAGTAACCGTTATACCAACAACCAACAGCCTTATTTTGTAAGGTTGTGTGTGTGTGTGTGTGTGTGTGTGTGTCATACGGTCAATATTCAAAACTCAAAACTCAAATTTCAAAACATCACAAGCAGTGTAAGGTTGAAGACGTAGCCATTTTGGTCTCAAGTCTCGATGTTGTCTCGTGTTAAAGATTATAAAATCATGTCTCAAATTTCATATCTCATAGTCCATAGTCAAAGCTAATAAATGTGCCTATATTCAGTTTGATTATATTTTAACGCAGTCAAAGAACTAACAGTCAATATCAATATCAATATTGTCTTATAAAGATGAGAGTTGCAAATATCTGTAGATTGGTTTGAATGTTGAATGTTGGATTGATTTCCCATTTGATTTACAAAGTACAAATGACAAATGACACTTACACATATGAATTTGTTTGTATGGAGTATGGATATTGGATATTGGAGAATGGAGATTCGTCTTTATCTTTATTTGATATATGAATCTACGTACATATATGGAACAATCTAGTTATACTTATCACGCACGTGTGATGCCTGCTGCATTAGTCATTGATGCTTGATGCACTCATAAATAGCTGCGCCTAACTTTGTCACATGAAAATAAAAGCATATTGTTCCTTGGAATTCCTTTACAAAAAAACAAGGGAATTCAGAATTCAGGTTGACATAACTTTTTATGCACATTGTATATCTATCTTAATACCTATCAGCTTCAAAATTCACTGCAAGAGCAACAACATTCCTGACATGATATTATAGAGCTAAAACATATTTCTATATTTCTGTTTTCATAGGTTAAACATCATACATATCACTATATTTGTGTAGTGTCAATTTAGCCTTGAATTATTCTATGTGTATGATACGATTTAAAATATGACGTTTACTGACTTGTACATATGAAGATGTAAGCATATACATATCTGTACATATACATAGTGCATGGGTAAAATATGTACCTGCTTATTTGTACAGGTAGAACTGGAGGCTCATTCTAATTATTCAATGCTCAATTCTCAAAGCTCAAAGCTCATAGTGAAGCTGCCTGAACTAAACTCCAAACTCCAAGCTATGGAGAAGCAAGCACATGGATGTAGTCGCTCTAGGGTTATGAGTCGTTAAATCTTGAGCTGTCACCTTTTTTCATCATCATTTCGTTTTTCATCTCGTCTTCTTCTTCTTCCTTTTCTTTTCTTTTCTACCATCTTCCCTTTTCCATTGACGATGAGGATGAAGCCAAAGAATTATTATTGAATGCTCATATGAGATATTCCTTGATGTAATATTTACCGTGAAATCCTAATCCACTACATTACATAATCTGCTCCATGTGCAACGTATAGAGTGCAGTGTGATTTGTTCATAGACAGTTTATAGTTTCAAATGGAGCTCTTGCGTCTTGCATCTTGCGTTTTGATATGTCTAATGTCTAGTGCCTAGTATCTAGTTAAAATTGAGGAGCTTCATAAATCAGTGATGAGACAGGACAAGACAAGTTGCAGTATTACATATTATTACATATGTGCACATGTATAAATGTGTAAATGTATAATATCTGCATGCATCCGATGGATTCTCAATACTCAAGTCTCAGGTTTTATATTTGTTTAAATCCACCCATACCATAATGAAATACCTTGCGTTTCTTATACATATAACATATTACACATTTATGCATGTGTATCAAATTTACTTGTCTTTTCTTTACCATGATCTGGTATGGTGTGAGTGAGTGAGTATGAAACCGATATAGAGACAGAGAGAGATGACACGTATGCTGATGCTGAATTTTATATGTAAGCATCGGTATTTGTTCATTGTTCATAGGTCCAAGTCGGTGGTGAAGAACGTGGGTCTGAAGTCTGAAGAAAAGGGAAAAGGAACTAGAGCCACTACTACGTGTTGGAGGAAGAGTGTATAGAGTATAGAGCATAGAGTATGGGAATTCAGTGGGGATTCTGGATGATTGAAGGCTGCGTAGTTTTATATTCATAACTCGCCCAAAGAGATACCACACCAAACAAGCTCTTCCATGTACAATACGAATTACAAATACTTGTGTATGCATACAAGATAGAGGATAGAAGCTCAAGCTGAATTTGAATAGGAATACAAATACGGCTGAGATTGCAACTGCAAATGCGAATGTAGATGTAAATGTGGATTTGAACGTGAATTTGAATTTGAATTTGAATTTGAATCTGAATCTGAATCTTAAGGAGTAGCTAGCAAATCTCACAAAATTTGACTGGATGTCATAAGTATTTTTGCGCTCCGCATACAAAATCCTCTCGACTCAAAGTCAAAGTCAGAGGCAACGACGACGATGGGAATGGTGAAGGATCAGATGGAATGAAAAGGAAAGAAGAGAAAGAGTGTGAGTATTATCTGTAATCTAAAGTAGAGTAGAAATGAGCTGGAAAGAATCCTCAGTCACACCATCCAATTCCATATCATACTTTCAATACATGCAATACATGCCATGTAAATGTACAATGTACACAGTAGATGTTGAATATTCATGTTTGTATTTTTGCTACGTATCTAATATCCATGTTTCCATAAACAATAGAAAATAGAAAGTAACGGAATCTGTACACTGTACATTGTACAGTTTTGATCATTGTGAATTTTGGAAGGGAGAAGAACATCTTCTGGAATAACTATAACAAAACAACAAAAACAACAAGAGTAGTAATAAAAATAGGAAAAGAACGACGAGAAGAGAGCAGGAATTCGATTTTCCATATTTGGATCCGGACGTCATAAAATGCACAATTTACAATTCAATCCATCTAACGTTTACATTCTACATTTACATTCTAGATTCTAGACTCATACGCATGTTTGATTAGGATTTTCTTGCCCAGGATGGTTCAAGTTTTCAATTTTTAAGCGTCATTTGGTTTTCTATCTTGATTTGATTTACTTAATTGAAGATTGCAGATTGTATAATGTACAGGGTACAGGGTACAACTTGTACTTTCCACATTTTCATTTGTATGTATATCCACTACCTCTGTGCTTTGTACATTGTACATTGTACATTGTCTTTGTGTAAACAGTAAACACGTAGTAAAAAGAGTAGCAACGGCAATGCCAATGACAATGCCAGTGGCAGACGTACCATAGTAGCTAATTTTGATTAGATCGTTTGCCTCTTGTCTCTTCGATTTTTTCCGCACTACCTACTTAATTGTCTCGACTTTGACTTGACAAACTCTACTTTAACCCAGTTTTCCTTCCCTCTCTATCCCCGTCTCTCCCATTACTTGGCTTTCTGGGTTGCTTGCTAGCTTCCTTTGGTCTTTGGTTTCTTGGTTCTTTGGTTCTTTGGTTCTTTGACTCTTTGACTTAGCTGGCTTTATTAAACTGACGGTACTCCCAATGAAGTCAGAGCAGTGGAACGGAGGAACTCGAGAACTCGAGAACTCTAGAACTCTATAACTAAAGAACTGAGGAACTGAGGAACTGAGATAAGATGAGCAAGAACGAGTCAAGTTTCAAATTACTACGTTAGGTCCTTCTTCTTCGTCACTTGGTCTTTCCACTTTCCACTTACTCAGTACTGATAGGAATTACAAAGTACACCAAGTAGAAACTCACATGATGACATAATACATAATACAAATACATACTACACAAGCAATGTAAAATGTACAGTGGAGACGACGTACATAATTGTACATGGTACGATACATCTTGTTACTGGTGTTCACTCTCTAAATTCTCTCTCTTTTTCACTGCACTGGCATTGTCATTGGCGCTGGCGCTGGCTTATTAGCTGATATCCTTTGTAGAGCTGTTCAATCTCATCAAGTTGAAATTCAAATTCATTTAAATTCATTACAATTCAATAAAACGCAACGTCATGATAAATTCATGGTATCCGCTATAATTCTAACTACTCTTGACTCTTGACTCTCAACTCTCAACTCTCAATTCCAAACGCTCAACTCTTAGCAAACTTAATGTTCCATGTTATATTTACAGATTTAAATCCACATCCACATCCACCGGAGCAATGGTAATTTATACCTTAGAAAATTCACTGGAATGTGAATGTACATGTACAATTGTTTGACATCAGACATCAGACGTCAGACTGTAGATGAGCAATGAGCATTGAACATAGTCAATTTTTAATTCTTGCATATACATTGAATTATTATAAATTAATCAGTAATCAGGCTTATCAATTATCAACATCTTGCGCCTTCTCCATTCTCGATTCTCCTTACATGTAATTTCTGGCAAAGGATCGGAGATGCCGGGAGGAAGAAATGAGAGATCAATTTCCATTTTGTACTCTGAAGAATTCAACCTCTACTGTCTACTGTCTACTGTCTACTCTCTACTCTCTACTCTCTACTGACTACCGACTACGGTCTAAGGACTAATGACTAATTAATTGCTACAGGCAATCAATTCTTGTTAAAAATACAGGTACTTGAAAATGGGAAATTGAAAACACAAGTCAAATTATTTGTTCAAGGGAAAGCAGACGTTTGTTTTTAGTTTTTATGCACGACTTTGGATTACTGGTACAAATTGGAAATATGTTTTTTACAAGTATAATAATAAATAATACATAATAATACATACGCACTCATGTGTTTTCCTATGTATTTTAGTTGTTTGTTATTGTTTATTTTATGTTTTGTTTTTTTAGCTCTTTGGTACAAATAAGTTTTGGTAATTGGATTAAAAGTTTTGAAATGAATTGTGTTTAAAAGAGAACTAGAGACTCGAGACTACTTTTCTCTCAATTCTAAATACTGTACTTAGAAATTGTACATGTAGAAATAGATGTATAGATATACAGATATACAGTATACAGTATACAGTATACAGATGTATGTAATAAAACCAACTAACAGATTCAGTCTCAAGTTTCTTTTGCTGGTATTATTTTTTTTGTCTTGTCTTGGAATCAGGTTAAAAATAAAACAGGAAAAGGGAAAAGTTTTTCTTTTTACAGGTTCTTTTTATGTACTTAATTAAAGACAGAGCTCTATGTATTCACTATTCACCGTTCACCGTTCACTCTTTCTTGCTTTCTCTTCTCTTCCGTTTCTCGCCTTTGTCTCTTGTCTCTTGTCTTTTCCCTTGTTTTGCCTCGCTCCCTGTTTCTTGTTTCTTGTTTCTATTGCTCTTGGAAAAGGTCGCAATCCAAGTCGGAGTCGGATTCAAAGTGGAAGTGGAGTTTGTGCGTGTTATAATAGGAAAATAAGAAAATAGGAAAATTGGCTGTAGACATAGCAGCCTGTCTTCCAGAGAGAGACACATGAGTGAGAAAAAGAGGCAGAGAAAGGAAGAAAGAGAAAGCATGAGCGACTTCAAGGTACAGTCTACAGTCTACAGCATACAGCATAGAGCGTACAAGGTACAAGTGTTTCCACCAAGTTGCTTTAAGTTTCCTTTGCTTTCTCCTTCATTTCCTTCCCATCTCTTTTCTTCTCTTTTCTTCTCTTTATACTTTCTCCACCGTCTAATATAGTTATATTTTCTGCTTTCCTACCTCCACATCCACACATACACATACGGATATACAATAACATGTGCTGTAACATATCATAAAAGATAGTCATGTAATATATGCCGACTGTCTACAGCCTACTGTCTGCTGTCTACATGCAGATACATATGTATATGCGTATAAGGCTCATTGTATATAAGTCCTCCATGACACGTTTTGACAATCAAAACTTTCAACTTGTCTCCACTTCCCACTTTTCTCACTACTTCTAGTTCCCTACTTCCCACTCTCCACAAATTGGAACGAGTCAAACAAGAGAAATAGGAGCAGGAGTAGGAGCCCGAGTGTGATCAAGGAAAGGAGAAATTGACAAAGAAGAACAAGAGGAGCAAATTGTATTAAAATTCATATGATTTCCACATGCTCACTCATCACTAGTCACCCGTCACTAGTCTTTAGTCACTACTTGTAGTTATCCTTGCCTCGTTTCTTCATTCTTGTTTCCCTGTTTTAGGCTTTGAAGCTTTACGAGGACAAAAATTGTTTGTCATTTCTTAATACACTCCTCCTTTCTGCAATCTACATTCTAAACAAAACTTTAGCATCTTGACTCTTGAATCTTGAATCTTGAATCTAGATTCTAGATTCTAGATTCTAGACTGAAAACTCTCTACGGACTCATTTTGAATTTTGTTTCGGGATGATTTTGATTTCCTCTGTGATTTCATCCTATTTAGTGATGAATATAAATGATTGAGAATTTTTCATGCAGTGTACAAATTAATATAAACCGTACACCATACACCGTACAGTCTAAATATACAATGTTATTCAAATATTCAAATCCAGCGTTTTTAAAAAAAGCACCACATGACTCTTTAAATATATTTAACATGTATATTTTTGTGTGTATCAAAAACACTGGAGTTTATCGTATTAAATATAGTGTACAATGTGCAACCTAGAAAATAGCAACAAAATTGAAGCAGTGACTACTCATTACTGATACACACAATATACACAAATGGTATAAAAATTTAGAAGGTTTAGAGTTTAGAGTTTCGAGTTTCGAGTTTAGAATGCAGAGACTCTTTCCAGGTTTTATCTGTGTGTCACCCGTCAACTTTGGATGCAAAAGGAGTGTGAAATATGAAATAGGACAAGCCTTTTCTCAAACCATTTCATTTGCAGATAGTAGATGCTACACGTACCAAATTCCAAACTCTGCCTTTCTTTTTTACTTTCTCTACTTTCTACACCTTTGGTTTTGATTTTTTGACGAGGTACAGCCACAGTTTTTTATCTGTGACATTTTTCTCTTCTCGATCTTGAAAACCATGTGACAGAAGATGAAAAGAGTTGAAATGAGATGTGCTTTGTGATTTGTATTTTGTATTTTGTATTTTTTGCTTAGCCTGTAACTAAGTAAATCAACCTTGACAATTAAATGCAAAAATACGTGTAGGAATCTTTACACTTGAAATGGAAAATGTAAATCATGCTTTTTATCAGTACACGTTGCATTAGTTACATAATATTCTAAAATACTAGAATAATCTGTACAATCTCTGTATTTTTAACTTGGTCTGTTGTTGTTGTTGTGTGAGTGACTTGACTTGGCCTTGAATTTTTAGTGTACAATTTATTACTTTATTAACTACGTGATCATTGTATATTGATATTGTGCATAGCAAATTGTAAACGTAGGTAAGTACGAGCAATTGAAGATAAAATCCGTGTTCTCTGCTTCTACAATCTACACAATACACAATACACCGGGATTTAACACTGTTATGCTTTCAACTTTACATTTACAATTTTTCTCAATCTGGACTCATTCTAATTCTGATAATTTTATCTATAACCCGACTTTTTGGTTCCATTTCCTTTTAGTTTTTACTTACCTACAATCTATAATCTGCAATTGATTATGGAAAAAATAATGATAAAAATAAAATATGATTCTTAAAGACCAGAAGAATATCTCATCCAATCTTTTTGACGCTGTACTTTGTACTCTGTATACTGTATGCTGAATATTGAAAACTCTGTAGCTTTTGTGCTTTCCTTTATGTTTTATTCGTTTCTCCATTCCATTCCTAAAATCTTGCATCTTCCATAGTCGTTAATTCGTCAACATTTTTACGCTAACAGGGAGTGTAATTTCTTGCTCCTACTTTTCTACTTTGCGACTTTCGACTTTCCAACTTTTCGACTTTTCGACTTTTCTACTTTGCTCGTCTCTAGCTCTAGTCTCATTAATTAGAGAGAAACAAAAGTTGCTACACACCCAAATATAATAATAATTATACGTTATTAGTACAACCAACCAGCCAACCAACAGCCAACCTCATCAGATGAGATGAGATGAGCAAAAAGCAGAGAGCATATTCGACATTCGACAGCTTTTACCCTATACCCTATATCGTATACCGTATACCATAATATACTATGTTCCGTATTCCTTATACCCTGTTCAGTAGACAGTATACATGGCAATTCCTACATGCATTTAAAACGAGGGCATTCTTGATGAATATTTTTGCTCTTGTAGTATGTAAACTTCTCTAGGTTTGTTCTTACATTTCTCTAGTTTCTAGCGTCTAGTTTCTAGTTGGACTACAGCGGATTTTAATTTATTAGATAGATAAATGAACAAAATCTGTAGTAGAAAGAGAACCATGGACATTGTCTTTAGTACAGAAATGCATAAATGTGTATGTCATACCTATACATTGTACATTGTACATCGTACATGCATATATACTAGCAGAATGGACACATTTCATCATCCTTCCATTAAATTCACTCGTTCTGTGTCTTTTTCTCTTTCTGACTTTGCGTCTCCTCCAACCTCCAACCGACACCGTCAACCATCAACCATCATACGCAGCCTAAAGCCTACAGTGCATAGTTGTATAATATATACTGCATACATGGTACATGGTACCGACTATATTTTTGTACAGCTTTTACGTGTTCTAGATACTAGATACTAGAGAGCAGAAAGTAGAGAGTAGATAAAATAAGCTGGAACGGGAAAGAATAAATACGCCGATGCGGAATACTGACACGTAAAGGATCTGTATACAATATTGTGACGTTCCACCGTCTACTGTCTCGCATCTCTACCTTCCTACCCATCACTAATACCTAATACCTAATGAGGAACATCAGAACCAAAATGAGAACGAGTACGGCAGACGAGACAGATTCAAAGTCAAAGTCAGAGTCAGAGTCAGAGTCAGAGCAACGCCGAACAGAACGCAGACATATACAATGTACACTACACACTAGATACTATATAATATTTAGATATAGGAGAAAAAACAAAAGTGCCGAGGGAAAAAGTCAGAAAAACATGGAAAAACTCCCAATTTTGTCCTTTCCTTCATTGTCTATTGTCTACTGTATGCATCGAAATTTGGAATTCAAAATTCCAAATTCAAAATATATATAGGAGTCGGTTGTCAATTGTCAATGGCCGGTTTCTATTTATCGGATAATGGATAACGGATTGTGGATTGTATTTAGCGGGCGGGGGCGGGCGTGCACCAAAAAAAACGTACAATGTACATTGTACATACATTTGTATTTTGTATATTTATTACTTATCATCTACAATCTACATGGCTGGATGTGTTTGGGTTTGTCTTTTAAAATTGATTTTCACAGAGCCTATTACTTGAAATAGGCATACATGGACAATGTACATGATAGGAGGAACATTACGTATTAATATACACCATTAGGGCAGGAGGAAATTTAATTGTTCATCTACGTGAACACTGCACATTGTACAGTGTACAGTGTGTTGGCTAGAGTAAAGATATGATATGATCGGATGTGATGTGATATGAGAGATCAAAAGGACGCCATACGCTAACTGTACAGTGTACAGAGTACGGTTAAAAGGGGAACCTGGTGAGTTTAGTTGATAGTTGATAGTTGACTTGTTGGATAAATACTGAATACTGAATACCGGATACCGGATGACGAAGTGGCTACCAAAGCTCAAAGCTGGTGATGGCGGCCGTCATCCTGGTAGAAAAAGTATGGCTGAAATCCACATCATGTGTGGTATATGGTGTATGCTACTTCTGTGTGTTCTGTGTGGGCAAGGACAAGGACGTGTAATTTGTAATTTGTAATTTGAGCGTGGATCTGGATCTGATTTTAATGTAGTATATAGAATGTAATAGGTGTTTGGATGTGGAATATAGAAAATGGAATATAGATTATGGAATTTGGAATGGCACTACGACATGTTCCACATTACACATACATTATACTAGGTGTAGTTTGTAGTTTGTAGTGTGTAGTATGGGAACGGAAAATCAAATTATTTTTCCATGGCTGCTCCTGACTTTCCCTTTTAAATTGTCTCTAATCTCCGGAGTAAAGGGGATGTGATTTGTGATTTGTGATATGTGATGATATGATTTGATTTGATTTGATTTGATATGATGAATTCTCATGCAGATTACATTTAATATTTTATACAAAATGTGCATTGCACATTTCTCCTCTCTTGTTTACATTTCAGCATGGAGCATGGAGCATGGAGCATGGGCATGTGAGCAATCAAATGGAAATTCATAGGGGAAAGGATATTTTGGATTTTGGATGCTCTATGCATATAGAACATAGAATAATATACTGTTTTACTGATCTACATCTACATCTGCCATTTGCATCTGTAGTTCCTTCACAGTTTGGAGTTTGGAGTTCGGACCTTTGTATGTGTGTAATGGAAAATGTTCAAAGTCATGAACCTCCGATGGGATAAAACTAAAAATTAAAAACTGTAAAAGAGCACTTTATCACTTTTCACTTTTCAGCTTTCTGATTACTCTCAAAAGTCAAAACTCACAGGACGAAAATGTCCATGCAAGTAAAAGTTTTTTCATAGCGTCAATCTTCCACATTCTAAAGCTTGTGCATCGATCCACATTATACATGATACCTTCAAGATAAATATTTACAAATGTAAAGTGCTCAAAACTCAAATGGCACTCAGTCCTATGATTTTGACCAAAATAAAACAGAACAAACAGAGTGGAGAGTTTAGAGTTCAGAGTTTAGAGTGGATGTCCAATGTACCGTGTACAACATTCAAGTGTATTTACGTCAATAAAGAACTTTACCGGCTCGACCCAGAACCCAGAATATCCGAATCCGACACTGGAACTTTTTCTAACTCCTCTTCCATTTTCCATTTTCCATTGTAGATTGTACCGGGCAAAAATTCTTAGGTACAGGTTTTTGAAGATGTTACCGTTTTATGTAGCTATTATATTTATAGAATGTTATGCATAGGAAATAGCACGTGTAAAATTCACGATACACCAAACGCCATACACCATACGCATTCATTTAGGTTTTACGTGTAAACATTCGCCTCTGCTCACTGCTAAAGATGAACGACGATGAGGATGACGACGAGAATGATGACGACAATCGACGAGATACGAGATACGAGATGCGAGATACTAGATGTGAGATACGGACTACACACGGACCGACGATACAATTTTAACTTTTCAAGTCTCTCCTCCTGTTTACACGGTCTATGCATAACATATACATACAAACACTGAATATTTAAACTACATGTAGTTAACGCGATTATCCACATGTAATTGAGCATTGAACAGCTTGCGACGGTGAACGGTGAACGGCGAACGGCAAACGGTGCAGTGACTAAAAAGGAAGAGAAGAAGTGAGACAAATGCCGGAGGAAAAAAGCGTGTGGTGGATGGATAGATGGATGGATATGCGAGAAAAGTCATAAAACCACAATTAGAACAAGGATTCAAACATTGACATCATCGTCAAAGTCAGAGGCAGAGTCAGAGTCAGAGTTAGATTCAAATTTAGTACTCCATACTCAACATTCAGCTCACGGTATCCGCACCATCATCATCATCACATGAACACAAATAAACAAAATCGGCCAACTCATTTTCAGCCTCCAGTTTTGAGTTTTGAGCTCTCAGTGTTCAGTGTTCAGTCCCAGACAAAATCAAAACTTGTCTCACAACATTCATATTCATCCAATGCATCCGAGTTTAAAAACTCTATTACATGTCATATTATATTTAGCATTAGCATTCAGCTATAAAATTGCACCGTCAAATCGGAGTAGGAACTATTTTGCAGGTTTAGCGCAAGCAATTTTCTTCATTACTAAAATTGAACAAGTGAAACGTTTCCAAAAGGCTTGCGTCACGAATTGAATACGAGTTTGTTTCACCAACTACGAACTACGACTTGTTTTAAATCAAAATCAACGTAGATTTCTCAACTACAAGCCAATTTTATTGTGTACACTGGACATTGGACATTGAACATTGTTAGTCTGTATGTAGTATGTACTAATGTAGAATGCACAGTGAAAAATGTCAGTCTTAATATTTTCAAGAATCCGCAAAGATCAAACACTGTCAACTTTCCAAGCTCAAAGCACGTCCAATTTCCAATGTCCACGGGCTTTAAATTTTAAGTGCTGTAACTCAGATTAATTATCTCCCCCCCCCCTTAATTTTTTGCATGTAACAGGTAACATGTCACAGAGGAGAATAATATCAGTAGAATTTGCATTGTCTCATATCACATCATGACAATGATTTCAGGTACTTTTTCGTTGTAGTTGGTAGTTGGAGATTGGAGAGAGTGCAGACTTTTAAAAAATTATTTGAACCAATAATTTCAAAGGTACAATGCAATGTTTTGGGCAACCATACATCTAGCTGAATGGTTTGTCATTTATGAAGTGCGTTTAATTTTTTAGTGTTTATAGTTGTCTCCTTGCATAACTAAATAAATAAATAAATAATATTTAAACACAAACATAATATTACACCGCTCAGATAAAAAATGTGCTCATGAATCATCATTTTTGTTTAACTTTCTGCTGTCTCTGCGGTGTACCTACTACTACCTAATATCTACCAAGGAAACATTTGCACTTGATACTATCGAAAATCGAAACGTATCCATTCACTCAAAGCTCAAATTATGAGCGTTAATTATTATAACAATGAATGAAATCCATTAAAACTGCATTACTCAAGGCTCAAGGCATGTGAGCTGAACTGATGTGACGGTTTTCATCTTATACCTTCTTCCTCATGGTTTATATTTTAAATACAGTGTACAGTGTACAATGTACAATGTGCAATGTGCAGTGTATTGAATCCTCTCAATTTGTTATTTAACATTTAACCGTCTTGTCTATGATTTATGAATTGGGATTTATGGTACTCAACTTGTACTAGTAAATCCAGGGCAGAAAGTTTAAATGTTTCAGCATGAGACATGATAAAATTATGTTTATTTGTTTGACATAACTTTGCCATTATTTATTAGTATTTACTATTTACACGCATAGTTACGCGTCCAATCTAAATATCGTATGTTTTTTAGTATACATTGTACTAAATTTGAGTGTGAAGGACGAAATGAAAAATGACATTACTGAATACCGTATACCTATCTATCTATGGACGATGTACAGTGTACATTGTGGATGTTATTAAACATTAAATTAAGTAGCCAAAGCCACAGACGGATGATTACTACAAACTATCAAATATCAAGTACCAGGAAAAATTAGGAGGAAGTCGTAATTCAAAACTCGTATTCAAATAATTCCTCTGTAACTACTTTGTTTCATTTTAATGACACACATAGTTTTTGAAATTCCGCTGTACAATGTACAGTGTACAGCCAATAAATATCATTTCAAACACTTTGATATGGTAGAAATTACTAGTCGCCAGTTCCTGAGTATACTGTCATTTACCATTGTTTGTCATTGAAGCAAATTGAACGAAACCATTTAGTGTTAAAATTAAAATACTGATCTTTAAAGTTTTGCAGTAAGTTTATATTTAAAGTTACATGAATTCCGACACAGGCAGATTTTTTGTAACGCGTGACGAGTGAAGGAGCAAAACATCACGGTGTTACAAGTGATATTGTTTACTATTCGTTATTGAGTTATTAGCTGTGGGTAATTAATTTGTAATTTGGATTAGGATTCTGTCAATAGTCAATAGTAATAAATAATGAATATGGGTAACATAAAAAACATTATAATTTTTTACCACAACACCTAAAAATATATCACGGTAATTCACATTCACAATTACAATTGCATTTACATTCACATTATTCACATTTGTGCTAATGAAATCAAAATAAAATATATTATGTGCATATTTTAAGCATAGCTAACTTTTCAATTTCACTTCCCATTTCCTCATCGCTCAAAACATATTTAAAATGTGCATTTAACATGCAGTCATTTAGATTCTGGATACTTACATATCCACAATTCACACTACAAGATATATGGGACATGTGTGTATTATGTATTATGTATTGTGTATTATGTATTATGTATTATGTATTATGTATTGTGTATTATGTATTATGTATTGTGTATTATGTATTATGTATTATGTATTATGTATTATGTATTATGTATTGTGTATTATGTATTATGTATTGTGTATTATGTATTATGTATTATGTATTATGTATTATGTATTGTGTATTATGCATTCTGTACAAACTCCAAACTACCTATATCTGAAATTCGAAATGTCACTATTTACGTACACACTATACACGTATCACGTATGACATCATCAATGCTTATTAAAATTTGAACGGTAATAAAAATATCGTACTAAATCCACACTACAACATTATTAGTGAATGCAAAATTCAGTGCTACGTCCATGTATAATGTTTCATGTATAATGTTTAATGTACATACACAAGGAGCTAAAATTAACCTTTAATTTTAATACTAGAATCTAGTACACACGGTAATAATATAAATGCTGACTATATTATTTACCTATTAAAAATTAAAAATTAAAATGGCAGTGTAATAAAATATAAAACCCAAGTCTCAGGACTCAATACTCAAGACTGAGTCAGGCAGAAATATAAAAGTTCAGATGATGATAATAGTAATAATAATGATAGCAAAATATCATACGTGGTTTACACAGGAGTATACAGTATACACTGTATATACATGATACATAAATAAATACATGCATAGATCCACGATCCACGAACTATGGATATTCTCGCTCTGCTCGGTGCTCTCTGTTTTTGTTTTGCAAGACTAAACTGACTGACTAAAAATATCCGGAAAGTCATAGTGGATAATGTGCAATATACATGAAATGGGATGTAGCTAATAGCTAAAGCCTTTTTGGTGTTTGTACATACTGTATACGCGTAATCCACAGAGACCATCCATGTGGACCTAAATAGATTCCAAGATCATTATGACACATGGCTATCGGATCATGCCGTTTACAGTATTCACAGTGTACACTGCACAGTATAGAGTGTAGAGTATAGAGTATAGATATTATGCAGCTGACTAAATGTACATTGAACATTGAACATTCACATTCTACGACATAATATAGATACAATCCAGATACGAGTTTCTGCATCCTACATGTTACACGACTGGCTCTGTCTATCTGTTTATGCATATGGATATTCTTTTCATTATCCTCTTTTATATTTGCTGTTTGCTATTTGCTAGTGTACATATACAAAGATGACATTTAAATATACCGGTATTCCAAGACACGTCCGTTCGTCGCACTCATTGGTTTTGGTTTTGGTTTTTCCCCTCTCCACATTGGGTTTTTGCTTGAGAGCTTTCGAGAAAATGGCAAGTGTAATCGTACTGAACCATACAACACCAACACCATATACCATATACCATATACCATATACATACCATATCATTGCATAGCATATAGCATAGAATAGCATATCAAATCATTTAATATCGGAGACTGCATAAAATGAATAAGTAATCATTTTTCAAGGGAAAGATGTGCAAAATATAACATAGAAAATGGAACAAAAATATATTCCACATCCCCATATTTTTTTATTATTTGGGTGAAAATACAAAATACAACACATGTTGGATGTTGGATTTTTTATATTAATGCATTTTGAATTTTGAGGCGTCTGCAGTTATTACAGATGCATATAAATGTACTTTTCTGTATTCTGTACGTCTCATTTCCTTTCATGGGGCTGTCTATTCCACGTCAAGTCAGTGACTTTACAAATACCCATTCCATCCCATTCCATTCCTTACAATACCAATTCCAATACCAAAAAGCAATGCGATTACCAAGCCAATGCGAACACTAGAAGAGCACCAACAAGTCAAGGACCAAATGCCAACTACCAAATGGAAGGAGAAGGAAAGAAAAAAGTAGTGAGGAGGAGTATAGGTATTAATGCATGCAGAGTGGAACAAGAGAAGAAGTGCAAGTGTCACAACAAACAAACAGACATCTTGTACATTTTTGATGCATGTGTTGCATCTTAAATCGGTCTGAGGTTTCAAGTTTTGAGTTTGAGGATTGTGGAAACATAGGGCAAACAAAACCAGAAGGAAAAACAAAGAGAGTAAATATTTTCTACACTTGATAATTTTGTATCGCCTTGAATGCATAAATGCTTTAGACTCTGGACTCTGGATTCTGGAAGCAAAGATGTATATAAATCATTTCCAATAATTTGCACGCAGTGAACAGCATTGAGTTTTTGCCCCTGGTTACCTTAAAAGTGTGTAGCATGGAGTATTTTACAGCACAGAATCTGGAAGGAAAATAAAAAACGGCTGTGGTGTAAAAACAGGTAGGTAGATTATAGATTGTAGTTTCTAGTTTGTACACAACATTGGAGCCGTTCATGCGTTTGGTTTTGGCAAGGGTATACAGTATACAGTATACATATTTTGGAAACGATTAACATTCTTTGGATTGATATCGACTTGCAAAAATTTGCAAGGAATCAAGTAGATAGGATCTGAACAAACAATCATTTTTATCTATTTTTATTAAGCAAAAACAAAATTTGTATTTTATCGTATTCCTATACTAAAGATATTAAAAGTATTGCACATTAAAAATTATGACAGATGAAACAAAAGATTCTGCGTATCAGATATCAGGAGCAAATTCAATGGTTTAGTAAATGGTGAGAAAATTTGCTATGATTTTTCCACTCACATTACAACCTACTACATATTACATGTAGTGCCTCTTCCTCACGTTCCTCAAGTAAATGCACCTAGCTGTTACTTGGAAATTCTAACGTAGTTAAGGACATGGGGCCAAATTTCAAAGAAAAATTGTCGCATCTCGCAGGGCTCACAACTCCCAAAGTACTGCACCGATCTTCATGATCGACATGTCAAATGAAAGGTGGGTTCCTTAGCTGTTTCC
>JAQGBH010001047.1:0-37615 GCA_034698265.1 Sminthurinus aureus | reverse complement strand
GGAACTGTGGTATAGCCTGGGGTAACTGTGAATATCTTAATTACAGTTAAATGGCTAAAGTTACGAGTTTGAGCTTTTGTATACATGTTGTCCGATAAAAATCCTATCTTTTAATATCAAAACCTCTTCTAAAAAGGCAGTTTAAATGTGTTTTATTTAATGAAGAAGGTTGAGATGCCGAAAAATATACCACAGTTCCCCCAGTTAACCCTATGGATATATTTTGTAAATAAAATAGGGAAATTCAATTTTCAATTTTTAAAGTCTATGAAATATTATGCATTTTTTACCCCATATTTCCTCAAAAGAACTGATTTACATTTTACATACTATGATTTACATCAAAAATCAAGAATCAAGAATCAAGAATCAAGATGTATAGAATGTAGAATGTAGAATCTAAATCATATTGAGCTTCTTATGTCTTGTGTTGAACATGAATAACATTACGTTATAAATCAATGCCCTCTGGACCCTGGATGAAATACTTTGCACAAATTGACACAAGCAAACTACAAATGTAATGGCCGTGTAATATAATACGCATTGGATAATGATGCCCAAAGTACATTTTTCGCCGCGGTAGTGCACAAACTACAAACTACAAAGTACGAGCTAAAAACTACACACGAGACAAGTTTGATAAATATGATACGTTCAGACTCCAGACGCTGCAAATATTTATTTTTAGTATTACTTCTATTTTATACTGCCATGTACTCTATTTTCTCTATATGTATACATATAGAGAAAATAGAAATGTATACGTTATACATGCATCATTTTTAATATGCATTACAATTTACAATGAATACTACTTGCGACTTGACTTGCTCAAATTATTAGACAATATTTCTATAAAAATAACACACAAACATACATTATTATAATGCTTTTATTCATTGCCTTTAAATCACACATATCACACAAATCATACATGTATTTGTACTTTCGCCTTGCTTACCCAATGTACAATGTACTTATGTTGTAAATACTAAATACGCGATGCAAAGCTCACTGAAGACACACATGTATTCATGTAAAGATACAGAATATAGAATACAGAAGGTCAGCCCATACGTTTACAAGCAGCGAGCACATGTACTATTTACTACAGGGGTCATCCAAAAGCTCAAGATTTAACACGAGACACGAGGGACTGATTCAACTGATTGAGGATGTTGCAATAGTCAAAATAATAGTTGTGTATATTTGTGTACATTGGTCAATTGAATAACATTTTTCACAAAGTCAGTTCATTTTCAGGTCAGCATGCGGACGAGGATCAGGATGACAGGAAAGCGAAAGCTCCAGAATCCAGAATCCAGACTCCAGACTCAAATGAGACAAAAAGGAACGAATGAACTTGCAATACACTTATACACAACGCACAACAGCATTCACTAATTCAGCATGATTCATTTTTACAAGAGAAATAAACAAGACACAATTCCACACCAAAAAAAACAGAAAGAGTTGACTCAACGCTCAATACTCTCACGTTTTGGCACATTGACACGAAAATGTATCTGTATTTTTGTTTTTTTTGTAGTGTACAGTGTACAGTAGAAAGCAGGAAGAAACCACTAATGTAAAATAGCCCTTTGCTTTCAGACACACTTTTTGGTCATGGCCGTCGCATAATATCTTTTTTAATGCCAATTTTTTATGAGTGGACTGCTGAATGCTGAACTTTGTATTTTCTACATGTAAATTTATTTTTAGCATATAATATATATTCTTCACTGACCGGGGCATGATGTAACCGGAGCTTATTCCAAGTTTCATATTTCCCATTTTCAATATTATGTGGTTAGTGCTTAGTTAGCACTCTGCTTCCTCGGCATCTTTCAATTTTGTTCTTTGTCGTCTGTATAAATCGTTGCGGCAGGACCAAAAGAACCATTTTAATCAACCACCATTAATGCAAATGATAATCAAAATAAAAATGCTACTACTGCACTAAACGGCAGATGCTTGAATATTTTATACTGTAGATTGATTTGATACAATATTATATAGATTTGATTTAATCATAAAAATCTCAGCACGTGCAAAAAACCTGATAAACTCAAAAGTCATGACGTAAAATTTTCAACTCGTATTTTCTTGTAGACTATAGACGACCCATTAAGGACCATTATTGACTTTATTTTATTGGTTTTTTATACAGCAAATGGATATAAAAGTATCATCTTGCATCTAGAATCTAGAATCTAGAAAATCCTTGGTTTGTCCTATGTAAAATGTAATACGAGTATCTTTGAATCGTGGACACTGGATACACATTTTGTCTCGCCACCGTCGTCATTGTGATTGTGATGGTCTGTGTGTCACACGCGCCGTCAAACAGAATAGAAGAAGTGTCTCTCCGTTTCTTCCTTGCACATTAAAACTGAAGACTGCAGACTGCAGGCTCTAGACTGTAGACTATAGACTATAGACTGTAGGCAGCAAGGCTGTTGACAAGGAGAATGGAGAAATGGAAGATGGAGATGGAAAAAAAATTGCGAGGAGAGATATGACAAGTTTATATGAAAACTATCTATCAAAATGTATCGGCGAGCGATATGATGAGTAAAACGAGTAAGTGAAAGAGCCAATGAGTGACTGAGTGAGTGAGTGCGGGTGGGCGGATGGAGGAATCGGCGGACAATAGAGGAAGAAAGAGACAACAAGGCTTATGTGTGACTATCTTTCTTGTTCATCTGATGGAGTCTTGAGACTCGAGACTTGAGAGAAAAAAGTAAGAGAGTGATCCTTTTTTCCCTCATAATACGAAAGGCTGGAATCGAGAATCTAGAATCTAGAATTTACGAAGGTATAACCACTTATGTGCACGAGTACAGGAGTGGAAGGCATATACACAAGCACTTAATAGAACAGTACACAAAGCTTGGAGCTTGGAAGGAGGGAATAAGTTGGTTCACTTCTGTCCCCCACTCAAACACACTCACTGACTCACTCACACACACAAACATACACATTGCATTGTAGTGTACGGTTTACATGGAGAGAGAAACCGAAACACGAGCAACATTCCTCTCACTCGACATTCGACGTTCGTCTGTTGTGACCGACACAAGTTTCATTTTTTCCTCTCCTCATTTTACTCACAAGTCAAAACTCAAAACTCAAGACTCAAAAGTTAGTGTGCTGGAGAAATCCATGTGTCTCATGTCAAAGTTCTAAGTGTGTGCAACAAAGTTGTATAATTACTTGCTACAGTACGTGTACACTGTAGAGTAATTACTAATTACTAACTACTAATTACAGTTTGGTCTCTGTTTAATTGTGAATGTCTCCGATGGAAAAAGTGCACCAAAAATCAACCAAGATTAAAAATAGAGTGAAAAGTTGAATATTTACGTGCAAAAAAATCTCATGTGACTGAAGGAATATCGGATATCGGATATCAATACTAATACAAATACAAATAAAAATATACAAGTTTCAAATACAATAAATAAGCGTAAATCTTATAAAATAAAATTTTGTCCCTTTTCTTTTTAATAACACGGGAGGAATTAGTCTAGACATTAGACTATGCCAAAATGTCACAGTTTCTCCTCCTGTGGATTTTTTCCTTCACCATCATCTCAGATCTCTCCCTTTGTGTATCTTCCTATTCTTCGGACCCTTCATCAAAGTCTGTACGGATACTGGATTCAAAAATTGCAAATGTAGAAAACACAAGACTGACAGAGTTATCCAAACAACTTCAAACTATTTTACAGATAGAACCAGTGAACGTGAACAAGGACAAGCATTCTCTTGAAGATTCTGTTGGGATATTACCACCAAAATACATGCTTGATCTCTATCACAAATATGATCAGTTTGAAGGGGATGAAAAGGACTCGACCATCCGATGTATTCTGGGTAAGTACCACAGAACTTTCGTTATCAAATCTCAAACATCGTACCAAGGGTTAAAAAATGTTTTTAGGTAGGTAATTTACTAAATGAAATCCACATCATGGATAATAAATAAAACTGTCATTTTCCGCATCCGCATTGGTATCATGTAACGTGTTTCAATAAATTAACCCCCAGACCTCAGAATCTAGAATCTAGAATCTAGATTCTAGAATCGAATTTCCTGATTTACAGGCCAATACAAATGAATAGACGACATTGGATTTAGAATATAGTGTAGAAAAGGTCAAATGTCGAATGGTTAAAAAATTGATTCGAATTTGGAAAAATGGGGTGATGGAAGCCTTTTACCTTTTACCTTGTACCTTGTACCGTGTGCCTTGGATGCATGCAATTTTCCACCGGGAGTCCGGAGAGGGGGATGAAAAACCTTTAACCTTATCAAACCTCAGCAACACGGGAAAAAAGAAGAAGGTATCGTATAGTGTAAAACTCTGGGATCCAGAACATAATGTATTGTGCATGGTGTGTACTGTGTAGAGGAAAAGCTAATGAAATGAAATTCGTGCTCACGTGGATATGTCTGTACAACGTATACATTTCCTTCAATGAGGCATGACACCAGTCGTGTGTGTATAAGTAAAAATAAATGAACAAACTGTAGAGTGCACCATATAGAATACAGAATGTAGAGCTTTCAGTACACAGTTCATAGTTCAAAGCATTGAAAATGTACGAGGTCTAAACTCTAAACTCTAAACTGTAGAAAGCACAAAGTACAAACTACAAACTAAAAACTGGAGATTTGATACTTGGTGGTCAAGTCATTTAGGATTTAGGAGAAAAATACGTAGAAAGAGAGATGAAGATGAGGGCTTAACGTTAAAATAGACATTTCTGGGATCAGCTTGTGGATTGTGGATATGGAGTAAACAGTGTGTATGTGAACAACAATAACTAATATCTACATATCTGCGTACTGCATACTGCATACATAATATAATGAGGGGGTTCCCGGTTTTTCTGTTATGACAGTTAAATGACGGTATAAGTGAAATGTTAGAATTCTTATAAATTACATGCAGAGTCTCGTACTCATTCACTCTCTCTCTTTTATCCTGTATTTACACATGTATATTCCGTATTGTGTATACTTTGTACTGTGTAATGTGTACATTCGTGTGTGGTTTGTATGCTGTATATTGTATTATTCCTCAGACTTTCATTTTCTTGTTTTTGTCTTGTTCCTTTTCGTCATCATCATCATCATCATCATCATTGTCGTCGTCATTTCCATGGCTGATGATATTTCATGTTCCATGTTTTATGTTTTATGTTTCATGACTTGTGTCTAGTGTCTACTGTCTACTGTGAGCACGAGACAAGTTTATAAATTAAAAATTTGTGTCCGACTCGTTGACTTGAGTCTTGAGTCTAGAGTTGAGAGTTGAGTTGACTTGACTACAGTCTCTCTTTCTCTCTCTTCCTCTTTATTAAATCTCAAGGGAGCTACGCACTGCGTTTTGTGTTCACTGCTCAATGCTCAACTTAAAAAAGTACAAGCAGCATAATATGTACAAGTCGTACAAAAACAACTAGTGAATGAAAATGAATGTGCGTCGGTATCCTATCTACAAATAGACACAAGATACAAAACATGGAAAATATGTGTACAGCATGTATAATGCATAATGTATAATTTATATTATCGTGCTCTTGTTCATTTTCATTTTCATTCACTTTTACTTCTTCTTTAGCTCCCTCTTCTACTGAATAATTTAAATTATGAAAAGGAAAAAGTAATAATAATAATTATTATTATGCTTATGTATTTGAAATTTGAAATTTGAAGCAAACATAACACTATTTAAAATTATGTAATTATATTTAGTATTTGCACAAGAGATTGAAAGATAGATAAATGGATAAATAAATGTAAGTGATTTAGGAAGAAAATGGAAAACGGAGCAGGCAGTTTTTCGTAGTTGGTAGTAGGCGTTGGTTCTGATTGCAAGTAAAGCTTGATTCATCTCTCAAATAGGCGTTTCCACCAAGTCTATCTATCTATCTGTGGTTATTAGTTGTGATTTTCGTTGTGGTTTTGGTTCTCTCTGTTGTATCTGTGGTTTGGATTCTTCTGCTTCTTGTGGCTACTATAAAGTCCATACATCAATCTGTCCGAGCTTTTCCGTATCATTGGTTTGAACGGGATTTGTTCTTTCTGCTTCTCCTTTCCATTCACTCATTCACTCATTCACTCATTCACTCATTCAGCCGGCCATCCATCCTTTTATCTATCTATCAAGATACATCGTCTTCTCCTTTTCTCTCATGAATGGATCGATACATCGATACAACCGAAATTTTCACTCATCGTAATAATCCAAATAATCTGTACGTAATGCTCCATCCTCCGGGAAACGTACTTAATATAAATGATACAAATTATTACAAGTTATAACACATGGCTGAAAGTTTTAATTCAAAGACAAAAGAAACAAGACAAAACCCGAGAAAAAATGACTTAGTTCAGAATCAAGACTCTAGACTCTTGAAATGAGCGGAAGGAACACATTTTTTGCGCGTCATACCAATGGCAGTTGCAATTGTACGATAATCAATGACATGTGTATTTTGTATATAAATTGTCCAACGTACGATTTGAGTCTCCATATGAGAAAAAGAAAATATGAGAAAAATTTCTAGTATTCTATTGTATGTGAAAGGATCCTTCCGTTCGGCCGTCTCCTTTTTCTGTCTCCTTTGCCTTGTCACAAATCACAAATCATCCAAAGTACGGAAAAAGTAGAGGAAGGAGGAAAGAGGAAAGAGGAAAGGAGATGGAATAGACGACAGAGAGAAAGAGAAAGAGAGAGAGGAAGAAGAGGAACAAGACGAAGCAGAGATTTAACAATATTATCTCTTTGTTTACACTGTCTTGACTCCAAACTAAAGGAGAAACCCTTTATTTCACCATTTGCTCAACTTTTCGACTTTTGTGAACTGGTTCTAGTCTCTGGTACACACACACAGATAATATATATCACTCTCCAATACAATTCCTTCACACCATGTTACACTTTTGAATTATCACCAAAAAAGCAAGAACGAGGAGGAAAACATTTCATACACTCCTATAACTTATACCTTACGATAGCGCTAGGAAGATCCTCGTTCCTCGTTCCTAGCGCCTAGTGCCAGGTTCCAAGTAGTAGCACCGGTGCCGGTAGTTGATATACTTGCGTACATCTCAAATGACTACAGCTATGTATTATGTATTATGTATGTATGCATGTCTACTTACTACTTACACTAACGCGTACTAAGAATACACGCATCTCATTCTCATTTAGTCACCAAGAATTCACATGTCACCCTCAACCCCGTACTCGTTACTCGACTGGAGAAAGAAGGCAGAAGAAGGTAGAGAGTAGAGAGTAGAGAGTAGAGAGTAGAGAGTAGAGCGGGGATAAGTGGAAGATTTCTAGATCTGGATTTCTCCTCTTTCATGCCTATCCACATTACGACCTCCGTTAAGTTGAACCTTGATGCCTTGATGCTTTGATTCTTTGATGCTTTGATGCTTTGATGCTGTCAGCTTTACTTAGCCAACACATTTAAATTTTGCATAGGCGCAGACACACACACTTACATATTTATGCGTGTGTACACTAGACACTAGACACTTTAGTAGCATAGGAGAATATCAAAATACGGTGACGGTTGGGTTTAAAATGGAGGGCAGGAGGAAGTCAGGTAGGATTTCTGTCCTTTCACATCTCACTTGAACTCTGTTATGCTATCCTCTCTCTGTTCGCTGCTGTGTTGCATAAATTTATAATGGACTGTAGACTGTAGAGGAAGTAGAGTTTGAATTGGAATTGGAAGGAAGGATTGGTAGGCAGTAGTTGGTAGGCAGTTGAGAAGAATAGGAAGGAGAAGAAGACCCGCGATTAAGGTATTAATGAATGTCACCCGATTCAATATTCAGTCCTAATGCAAGGCAATGGAGCTGTGAGTAGGAATTAGAACGTGAAGCCTACCTTGTACACCGTACACTGTACATTTTGCATTGAACACTCATTCTATTCCAGAGAGAGTTGATCGACGAAGCACTAAATGAAACTACTGTATTATACACTAGACACTAGACATTCTACACTCTACACAATGCGTGTAAGTTGTAAGTCAAGCAACTTAAAGTTAAAGTCAAAGTCAAGCGAAGCCAAGTCATGGCATGGCTTTTAAAGCAAGTGTAATCTAAGCTCTCTCTCTCTCTTCCTCCTTTCCTCTAATCTATCAGAGGAAATCCAACAAGAGCAAGCATAAAAGGAAAAGTAACAGTTACTAGGACACAATTTCTAGTTTATACTAAGAGTCTCCAGTTTGTAGTTTGTAGTAAGCAATAACAACAAAACAACAACAAGAATAGCCGAAAGCTTGTCAAGTTACCTCAAATAAACTCCACCCCGCACTTGTGCACACTAACTGGATTAACTAATACTAATAACTATGACCTGAACTCATATATGCGCAGAGTAGAGAAGAGGGGAATCCCGGGGTAATATTGTCAATTCTGAATTCTGAATCACAAAACACAAATTTTATTTACTATCCACCTTCAAGTTTAACAACGCAAGACTTAGAAGTTAGAAGTTAGAAGTAGTAGTCGATTTTCTAGCTTACACAATGTTTTCCATGATACACATGATACATTTGAAAAGTATACAAAAATACAAAAGTTGGAACAATGCACATTGCACAATGTACACTCAACCAAGTTGGAGATTGGAGATATTTAATATTTATAGAGTCAAATTACACAATACACAGCTCCGTCCTCATTACACTTGCTATCTTAATGGTTTCCTAAACGAAAGTGTCTGTCTATTGTCTATGCATATGGATTTACATGCATGGAAATTGGAAATACATTAATATACAATATACAATGTACAGGTGTTTGATTCTCAAGTAAATACAAAACACATTGTATAATTCTTTCATGTACAAAATACCACAGTGAATGAGTACTCAAGTAGTGGACATTTTATTCTCATTAAAAAGAATTCAAATCAAACATGAAACACTAAAAATAAAAAACCAAAACTCACTCTCTTGACTCTTTTGATGCTTGATGTTTGATGCTTGAGACTAGGACATTTCTAACTGTTTTGTGGAGACGTTTTTTGCTCCTCGTAGGAGCTTGGTTATTTTTATGTGTGTGAGGTATGAGGGACTGTGGTAAAGACAATAGTAGAAATGTGTGGATTGGAACAATATCTGTGTGTCAGTTTATATCAACTACCAAGTATCAACTAGGCGACATGGTGACGGCAATGCCAACGACAAGCAGAAGGAAAATAAAATACTCGTATCCCATTGCTTTAATAGTTTCTGAGAATCTGTGAGGAATCCAGAATCCAGAATCCAGAATCTACTTGAGTATTGAGCACCTGCTGCACAGGAGACAAAAAACTCATTGTCTTTGTAAATTCTGAATAAATCCTCTTCCTGTCTCCCATCTTATGTACTATATACTATATAATATAATATAATATATGCGTAGTTTCTGTATAAACTTGAATACTTTGACTTTTATTTTACATGAAAGGATAGGGAAATTGAAATCCCGTTCCCTTTTCCATGTCTATCATATAACTGTAACTGTAATTGTGGAGGCATATAAAAAACTCCAAACTCGGTGACAACCGTGCCGTGGAGCAGTTTAACAAACAACGTAAAGAGAATAACTTTGAATCATAGTCAACTGTCAATAGTCAGTCAGGTTTTTGTCATTTGTTTGTTTGGTTTGTGCATTTAGGCTGGTTCATTGTTCATTGAAACTCAAAACTCAAAACACAATTTTTTTGAATCCCCCTCTTCAAAATTTTTCAAATTCTGAAAGAAACTGCAGTAAAATCAGAGTAAAATCTGGAGTCTCGAGTCTGAATTTATTTAGAGGTGACTCAAAGCTCAATGCTCAAAGCTCAAATTGGGTTTAAAAATTTGACCTCTTTCAGCTCACAGGTCGAGAAAGGAATTTACACTCGTAAATTTTGAAATTTTTGCTAGGTACTTTGGCTGTATTATTTTAGCTTGAATCTTGAACCGTTTGGCTAGAGTGGTTTTAGCCGTGACATGTGACCTGAGTTTGTGGGGCCGAGAAATTTTGAAGCCTGAAACTCCAAGAAATTCCAAGAACCGGTCTAATATCTAATGTATGTCTATGTGACACCTTGCATTGGAATTTGGAACCAGGGACATTTAGATTTAAGATCCACATGTGACTTGTGATGATGACGATCGTCATATTATTTTCCCCTGTCATCAGATATTCGTATTCCTGTTCGTGCTCAAGTTTGCGTTAGTAAAATGTAAGCTATTTTTACCTAGGCAGATGTGTGTAGGAGGTAGATCTAGTTCATCAAGGAAGAGGAGAAAAACGAGCGTCTACATTCTACATAGAAAAATTCTGCTCGATTCTCGATTCTCGATTCTCAAGTCACAATTCACAATCAATAGTTGAGGGGAAGTGAGTTAAAGGACACAATGTGCTGATGTGGCCCGTTTTCTCTTCATTTTGAAACGTTATAAACGGTGGTCATGTGTGTGAGAGAGAGAGAAAGTGTCAGGCGATGCTCACTTCCCATGTACAATATACACTGGATCCAGTTGCTGGAAGCTGGAAGCTTGATGCTTTGAAGGCTTGAAGGTTGGAGCAAGTTGAGTGTTGAGAGTTGATGTTGATGCGACAATGAAAGGATTCATAGACAGAAAATAGCAAGAGAGAGAGAGAGAGTTGATCAAAAGTGTGTAACAGCTGGGGCTGTTTGTGTAAATGTGTAATGTGTGTGTTTGTAGCATCTAATATCTAATATCACAATACAACATACAACATACGAGTATGACTATGAGAATGTTATTTCCCTCACTTTGAAACAATTTTAGCTACAAAACATGATACATATTACATAATATCCACTATAAAAATATGTGCTGTTACGTGTATCATACTCTATGGGACAAAACGGATGACAAAGAAAATGACAACCAAGCCAAGCCAAGCCAAGAAAGAATAGGGTTTCTACTTTCTACTTCTTCTTGTCGTCATTTTTGTTGTTGTCGCCTACAATTTTCCAGTTCCAGTACCAGTTCCAGGTTGCCTTCGTCGTCCTCTTCGTCACCTTTTATCCACATAGCCCATCCACCATCCATAATACAGTACAGACTTGAGACAAGTACACTTGTCTTCCTTTTCTCCCTCTCTGGTCGTTTACACGGAGGACTTTGAAAAATGAAAAGTTTCTACAAAAAGACATGAACAACATTCTCTCGACTCTCGACTCTCGACAATGCAAAATGTAGCCGAGACTTTCTTGTCTTATTACGATACGCACCTAACAATTCCTCTCTTTTCCTCTCATGTCTTCATGTCTTGCTTTCCCTTTTTCGCCTTCTTGTCGCTTCAAACTTGTCATGTGTCTTTTTTTCTCCAGGTCCAGTTCCACTCCCACTCCAGTTTGACTATGCGTATGTATGCATTACTCAACTCTTGATTTACTATGTATTATGTATTGTGTCTTGTGTCTGACATACCTTTACAATTTACAGTAAACTGTATTAAAAATGGTACCTTAACTTGTATGTAGTCTGTGCAAAGTGCAGAGTTTGTACAGTTAAAAATTTAATAGGAGACAAATGTATAATGTATGGGGAGGAAGAGAGGTAGAGACAACAAATAAGTGGACGTCAACCGTTTGTCATACGTCATTTTTCACATGTCTTGTACCATTCCAGTTTACTCCCAGTTTTGAATTTTGCACTTTTTTCATAATTCATAATTCTCGTCCAGAAAGGTAAAATGTAAAATGGATGGTAGTAAGAGTTTCCATACATCTACATAATATGTTGTGCTACTGGGCCCTGTATTAAAGAAGATGAGGAGTGAGGAGTTAAGTGAATAAACAAGTGAATGAGGCATAAACATGTCACTGATGAATGCTAGACGCTAGATGCTGGATGCTCGATGCTGGTGTCTGGTGTGCAGTGCTCATGTTGCTGTCAAAGTTGTATTGAGTATTGAGTATTGAGTTTCGTACAGCAGTAGGAAATAGTTAGGAGCGTTAACGTTGGTCTTCCAAGTTCCAAGTTCCATGTTCTAGGTTCTAGATGCTATTCGTAGGTGCTGTTCGGGAAGTCAAAGTGAAAGTGAATGGAATATTGAATTGTGCATTGTGCATTGTATGGAGCAGGGAGAATGAATGGATTTCAGTGTGGAATGAAGAGTGTAGAAAGTAGGAAATCATGGGATGGAGGAAAAAATCATTGAAATAAATGTGTATTTGTGTGTGCAGATATTCTTGGTCTTTCATCGGATCTGTAAATACACATGTAGATTGTACATTGTACAGTGTACATAAACGAAGCTATCAATTCTCGGTGTTCTGCTCTCTTCTTTCCCTCCGTCCTTTCTGTTGTGGGGGGAATGAGATTCTCGTAAATCTAGTGAAAAGGAGGAGCTCAACTGTGAAATCTCATATTGCATTTTTCACTTTATCGGTTTTCACTCGACTGACTGGAGCGAGCTCCTTGGAGCTTCGTCCTCTTCGTTCTGTTCATCTTCAGCATTTGCTTCTATCTAGTTGTGATTCTGATTCTGATTCTGGTTCTGATTTTGGTTCTGGGGCTGGGACTGGTGCTGGCGTCCTGGTCCTTTTTTAGTTGATTCTTGTTCTTGTTCTTGTACGCTGATATGGATACTGATACTGACAATAACACAACTACCAGCGTCTAGCATCTAACAGCCCTTCCTTTTCTACATTTCCCGTTTGCCGCACAAAGGATAGAATCTTGAATCTAGAATCAAATGATATTCACCGACTACCGACTACATCTTCCTTCCCGCTCTCCTTTCTCTTTTACTCTTTCATTCTACCATTCTATCCAGTTCGGGATGATCTGTTTTGGTCTGGCCTCATATTTACTTCTGGTTTTCACTCCAACAGTCTTATTACGCGTACCGTGTAGAGTGTAGAGTGTAGAGTGTAGAGACAAACATGCAACTCCTCATCATACCATTATACAATGCCAATGCCAATACCACTGACAAGGACAAGAGAGAATCAAAGAATGGATGTGCACATGTATAATAGAAAATAGAATACAAGATTCAAACTGCAAACACGGGAGAAAATACTGGACAAGGAGTGAAATGTGTAAAGTGTAATATGTGATATGTGCGGGTTCCTTTTCTCCCTCCGTTCCTTTTCTCCTACTGACTTGTGAGTAGGAGGTTGTATTTCTTTATCTGGCAAGGCAAGTTCAAGTCCAGAATGTAGAATGTAGGATGTAGAATGTAGAATCCAGAACCAATGCCAACATCCCTCCTGCACAAAAGACTACCAAGATCGAGAATCTAGAATCTAGAATTCAACACAATACAATTTAGTTGAAGCATGATGTAATGTTCAAATAATACCTAGAGCTATACATCTACAATATACAGTGAACAATGAACAATGAACATATAAATAAATAAATATAAAATTGAGGAGAACAAGAACAAGATGTCTTGATTGAAAATCATATTAAATGTGCTGGATACTGGATGTGAATGGAGGTAGGTTGTAGGTATTTTGTATGGTTAGAGAATCCCAGTATACGCACGTAATACGTTAGTCGACCACAGATTGCAGATTGCTAGAGTCAAGAGACAAGAGGTTAGAGAGTATTAATCTCTCATCTCACTCTGGGATATTTGCTTGTTTGCGGTATGAAAGATGGAACATGGGAGAATTGGGATGGAAATGACTGGAAGGAACCCAAAAACAAGATGCATGTACAATGTACAATGTACAATTTACAACTTGTGTACACTGTACAGAATGCAGAATGCAATACGTTTACCGTTTACTACTTTTCTTATGTCGTTGATGCTAGATGCATCAATATCTTGTTCTTCTATCTTCTATCATAATATGTTCTTGTAATTGCTTCTTTCCTTTCCTTTGTATGGTCACAATCAGAGTCAGAATCAGAACCGTATTTTCTCCCGAGATTTTCAATTACCTACCTTCCTTCTTTTCCCTCCAACTCATAACATATGTACATGTGCTGACGCTGAGTTTTATTGAAAGAGAGGATGAAAATAGAAGATTGTAGATTGTAGATTGTACATAGTGCATGTGCACAAAAGTATATGAGATATGAAAATAGAAAATACCTCATGATATTTTGTCCATTCAAAGTTATAATAGTCCTTTCCTTCCCAATTTTATTCTACATTCTGTATAGAGTATAGATTATAGATATCTGGGGTTGGGGCTGAAAGTTTATCCGTAGTGTTAGTTGGAAGTTGGGGGATAAATGATGAGAAATCGTTTACCGTTCACCATTCACCATTTACCATTTACTGTGAATTGACAATTGACTTTTCTGATTCCTGATTCTTGATTTTGGATGCTGGATTTTGGATTCCCGATGATTTTAACATGAGATTCTCGTAAATTGCAGGAGAATCTAGAATCTAGAATCTAGAATCTAGAGACACTTGATATTATTACTTATTATTATTTATCCATTCACTTTGAAGAGATGAAAGACAGACATTCTACATTCTATCTATACATAAGTACGTTCAGCCTTCAGACTTGCGCTTATAAGAATAAATGCTTATGCTTTTGCTAGATAAGAATCTTGAAAATAAATACTTTGCCCGGAATTTATGTGTGTGGAGCAAATTGTGCAAGTTGAAGTGGTGTGGTGTGGTGTGCTGGTTATATTATTATGTTTGTTGTTTGTTATTTGTTGGTGTTTTATCTCTTCTTTCTTTATCTCAAATCTGAAATCTGGATTGTGGATTGTGGGTTCTTCATCCCCGTTAATACGACAGCAAGAATCACATCCTGACTCTTCTTTTATCAAATTTAATACATTCAGAATTCAGACTTGAGACTTGAGACTTGAGACAGACCACGAAGGACGAACGACGAAAATGGAAGATGGAAGAGTGTGAAAGATTATTATTGGAGTGAGAATTGATTTGAACAGGATTCGGAGAGGTGCTGACGATGATGAGGATGAGGACGAGAAGGAAAACCAGGACAATGGCAATGACAATCAGATTAAGCTCAAAGATCGTTCAGTCTCCTTCTCACTCTCATTCACCATTCACACAAACCTGTAGGTATAAAATTATGCTGTGTATGGTCCGTTTTTATACGAGCTCTATAAACTATAAACTCCAGACTTTAGAGTTTAGAGTATAGAGAAAACCAATTCTACCTTGTACATTATACATTGTATGTTGTAGATTCTTGATGGGGAAAAGTGGAGATAGATGTATTTCTCACATGTATATGAAAGAAACGAATTTGTATTTAAGAAATCCTCCAAGATTCAAGATTCAAGATGGATTTGGATTTTAGACATCAGGATCTAAGGGCTACTCGGGTAAAATTTGATTCTCTCGACTCTCGACTCTCGAGTCCAAATTTTTTCGGTAAACATTTAAATGATTAAAAACCTGATGGTGAAAAATTATGAATATGATATTTGATATTCTATATTATGTTTAGCTTGGTTTACAAACATGTTGAATTTGAACAATAATGTCATTTTACTTGAAAATAGTACAAAAAGTTTGTATATTTTTTGCCCTAGTCTACCCTAACAGGATCATAAATGTAGTGAAGGATGTTTCTGACAGCAACCGATTTCTTATCCACAGGCCCATCATCATCCGCCTCTTTATTTCTTTCCTTTATAACAGCCCCTCTTACATTTACGAATACGAATTTTGGGGAAAAGGGGAAGTTTAGTGTCTAGTGTCTACATTATATTATGTAGTGTAGAGCTCTCCTCATATCTGTTTTTGCTCGGTACTCGGTACATATAATAATATTGCCGGTATTCTAGATTTTGGATTGTGGATTCTGGATTCAGAGAAAATACTTATAACCTTGTTTGTGGGTAGAACATAATATTATAATATAAGTGAAGTGTGTGCGTATTTACAGAGTGTGGAGTATGGGATATGAAATGGATGAGGGATGAGTGAAGCTCATTAAGCATTCCAAAATTGAATCTGTATCAGTATGAGTGTAATGGGCATAGTCACTTGTGAATACTGAATAGTGAACACAAATACGAATAGGAATACAACCACGGAGTCGAATTGGAATGCGAGCATATTTTCAAGCCGCCAAGTCGGATTGTTAGTGGTTGTGGCTCTTTACCGCTTTTCCCTGTATCTTTGACTCTGGCTCTGTCGGGCCGGTCTGCTTCTGCTTCTGGTTTCTGCCTGGTGTCTAGTGTGTGGTGCGTAGTGCGTAGCATACTGATTCCTTCATCAGCGGATTAAGTAGACTTCATTAAGCCCACACTCACAGATTACAGAACCATTACCCATGTAACATGTACGTACATTTTAAATGAATATTCTAGATTCTAGATATGTAGAATGTAGGAAGGAGGAAATGGAAAATTATGCTTAATTCCTCAAAGAAAATCCTCCCCATCTATCTGTCTACTTGAGGGTAAAATTCAGAATCAGAATCAGAATCAAAGAGAGGCTGGATGAGGATCGGCGAGAAATCAGAGAATATAATTCTTCTTTGTGGTTTTGGTATTTGTGGTTCCATTTAGCCGCCTCTTGAAACCTCAAACTTCTTAAAGACATTAGATTTTGGATTTTAGGCAGAGTAGCCCTTTTCCACTATTTAAATTAGTACTTGTACATGTGTATACTGTATAATGCACTCACCATCAAAATCCATAATATACAGACACAAATACTCATCTGTAGTAATATCACCATCGAGAAATGCAGCACAAAGCATACATGACTTTACTATTCACTTTATTATATCTCCAACATGAAAATTTTGGAATATCTATGTGAAAATGAATGGCTATCCAAATTCCAAATACCATGTCCATTAGAGGAAAATCTAAAATCTAAAACGCAAAATCTATTCTAGATTCTATACGCTTAAACTGCTATGAATTATGTATTATGTATGTACAAGTATATTCTTGTGGACTGTACATTGTAAATGTCCAAAACTTAATTTGTTCATCATGTTGTAAATAATGGATAAATCTAGATTCTAGATTCTAGAATCTAGAATCTAGAGAGTTGGAAACTGCTCTGCTTACTGTTAAATGTTTGTATTGCCATTTACTCTTCATTTCAAGAGTTTTGTATGGAGCATGGAGTAGGGATATCTTTTATTTCCTTGCTTTTACTTCCATCTCGTTAGAGTTGAAATTGAATGAGTGGAGGGAAGCAAGAAGGAAGGAGCGAAAGAAAAGGAGAAAGTCACTTGGAGCTCGTGAAAAGTTGAAAGTTGAAACGTTTCTTTTCTTCTGGTTTTCTGGTTTGTACGTGTGGCTGGTGGAAGTGGAGATCCTTGAGGCAAAATGTTATGGTTCTTGTTGTTGCTGTTCTATTGTATTTTGTATCGCATTGCATTGTAGTTTGTAGTTTGTAGGTATTTTATTATATTGGGCTGTTAGTGGCCGTCCAACGTTGTACATTGTACACTGTAAACTGTGAACTGTGTATTGTGTATTGTGTATGGAGTATGGAGTATGGAGTACTGTGAATTGAAGACGAAGGGAAAAGAGGCCGAGTAGAAAAGGAAGAATGGTAATTTAAGAGCAGGAATAATAATAATAATAATAATAATAATAATAAGGACAACAACAGTACAAAGTTTAGGATGGAGGAGAAAGGAGAAACATGCAGCCGTAGTTGTGATACTTGGATTTGGATTTGGATTCCGATTCGGATTGCATCGAATAACTATATCTACAAGTACAAAGTAGAAATGTACACTTTCTACTTACTACTTGCAACTTGGTAGTAAGTGTAGTTGCTAGTTGGTTGGAATTTGGAATCCTCCCGAAAAAAAGGAAAGGGAGGATTCCCTTTCACTTTCCCTTTTCTTACTTCTTTTACTTCTTTTACTTTCCTTGTTTTTTTTCTAGAGTTCCGACATAAAAGAAGAAAAAGCTTGAATCATTCTTCTCCTACTCAATGCTCAATGCTCAATGCTCAATGCTCAATTTTTCTGCTGCTGTATCTTTATCTTTTTTGTTTGGTGGAATTTGTTTGTAAAATGAGTGCAAATCTCTAGTGGTACGTTTATACTTTATACATTTCACATACATTATACATTATACGTTATGGTGCACTGGTTGTGTGTTGTGTTGTATATTGTGTATTTTGTATGCCTGCAGTTTTTGTATTGTATAGTGTAGTTTTTATGTGGGAGGAAAAAGGAAGGAAGGAAGGAAGAGGTCTGAAATCAAATTGAATGGACGAGGAAAAGGACACTCCTTCATTGTGTTGTTTCCTTTTTTCCCTGTCGAGTGCCTGTTGAAATTTTCATGAGATGAGGAGCAAGGCTTTGCCAGTCACAATTCGCCAAACTAATGAATATTCTATGCTCCTCGCTCCTCTGTATTACTGTATTATACTGGGTCTTCAACAGCCAACAGCCAGTAGTCAAAACAGTCCACACAAGAAAATAATACGAATACGAATAAGACACAACATGAACCATCCTCAGCCGTCATCGTCATTGTCATTGTCATCGACTTTTCTGTACATTGTATACATGTGCAATGTGCATACAAAGCACTTGTGTCTCCCTGCATATCCTGACAATTTACTCATAAGAAAGGAGAAAACAGAAGGAGTAGAAAATTCAATCCGATTTTTGATGAACTCAAAACTCCTTGGATTTCATTTCTTCTCCCCTTCTCAAAAGTCTCAGGAACCATACCATACCATACCGTACGTGGCTTGGATTCATGTCTGTCATTGACAATGACAATGACAATGAAAACCAGAATGACGATGGTTATGACTACGATGATGATTCCCGTATCTTATTTCACTTTGTATCAGCTTTTCTGCATTTTATAGCAGTCTGTATGTAGTGTGTTGAGTGTCTGTGTTGCGACTGTTTTTCCATGTAGTTTCTCCTACGCGGTGTACGGTGTATCCCAACCTGATGTGAAAATACAGATACATAAGGTGGACAGAAAAGTTTGTTGGTGGTTGTTGGTGGATAATTGAAATAAACTTTACTTTCATTCAGTACTGCCTTAAACGCTAAGCTCTAAAAACTAAAAACAGGCTAAATTCCATTCATGTGTCTACTTCTTCTGCATTCTGCACATAATTTCAGTCACCAAGCACAAAAAGTATTCAAGTATTCAACCTTCTTTCCATATACAAGATACAAGACGTATTTTTCTTTTCACTCCTTTCTCCCTCCTCTTCTACTTCTCTAGAGCTTAGCGTTTAGACTCTAGACTCTAGACTGATGTGCGTGACCTGCTGATGAAGCAATAAAGATGAAAAGACGGTATTGAAAATTGAAAATTGAAAGTACATGATCAACTTTATGACTGACTCAATCATTCTGCTTAATCAACAGTCCAACGAGCATTGAACATCGAACATCGAGCAACAAACCATTTCAAACCAAAAGGAACAAAATGAAATTGAAAAGTCGGAAGGAAAGTGACATCTTGCTGATGTATGCACAATGCACAATGCTCAATGCACACATGACTTTGAATGTCATGTAAAAAGTATAGGGTAAAAGTATTGAATTTTCTACAAATAAAACTAAAAATCCCTCTTTAATTTATCCTGAATTTTAGTACAAAAATTCAATGACAGCAACAGTCTCAGTCTTATATGTAAAATCAAGTTTAAAGTAAAAATCAAACCACATTTGACATTCTAAATAAAAAAGTCTGAGAGTGAATGAACATGCCTTGAGTTTGTGAGATAACAGCCCACAGTATTTCGTATTTCAACATTGTGAACGACATGTGAGACATCTCTCTACTGTATTTACTGTATTTCTCCGGGAACTAAGACGTAAAAGTGTGTTTGAATAGCGACCTCAAAACAAAAACAAACAAACTGTGAGTGACTGGGAATTAAGGGTGAAGGGAAAAGGAGTAGGAAGTATCTAGGAGAAAAAAGAGTAAATTAAGAAACTGTAAAAACTCTTAGTGAGTGCTGTATGATACAGTAATATCAGTACATTTAAAGTTCGTCACCAAATTTAAATCCTCAACAGTTTAAATAAACAGGAACGGATTATACTCAGTTTGCTTTATTACGCATCAACCATCAACCATCAACCATCAACCACCAACTACAACAAGCAACAAGCAAAACAGCCAAGCATTTTACATGGGGTTAGGAGTTTGGAGTGGGGCATTTCTCTCCATTCTCCATTCTCCATACTTCATACTTCATAGATACTAAAATACTCTTCTTATTTCACTACTTTCATCACTATTTATATCATTTTACTCGCATTTAAACCGAGTAGATAAACAAAATCCAATGTACTTTTCTTTGCAAAGTGAGAAGCAGAAACAGAAACTGTGAGACAGAAGACAGAACCAAATAGCGAAAAAGAGGAGACGGAATATTTTTTGTAGCCAACATGTTATTCCAGAATCCACAAGATGAAGAATGAGAAACGGGAAGAAAGCTCGAGTTGAAAATAGGAAAATAGGAAATTCCAAAATTCCAAAATTCCAAATTCCACGGAAAATGAGGAAAAGACATTTTCTCTAGTAATCTGTCATCTTCTGTCTCTCTCTCCTCTTCCTCTCTCTGTCTTTCTCATCTGGATCTGGATCTGTATGAAACAGAGAGGTTGAGGCATGTCAAAGGAAATTCCCTTGCAGTATCATCAAAACTCAATACTCAAGACCCAAGACTCAAGACTGGAGACTCGAAGAGCGAAGAGCGAAGGACGAAGGAGTAGAAAAGTAGTAAATAGATTTAGCAAACAACAGAGCTCATCAGTCATTACTTCTTACACATTTTCTATAACATAATATTTCAGTTGTGCGGAAAAAGAAGAGAGTCAAAATTGGGCATTGAGCATTGAGCATTAGGCGTCCTGCTCAAGAGTGGTCATTATCGTGGATTTTTCTGAAAAGAATTGCCGACTTTTTTTCATTCTTTGTCAACATTTATCAGCCTGTACTACAGTACTACAGCGTCTTATCCAGAGTCCAGAGTCCAGAGTACAAGTGGATATAAAAATTGGTGCTGTCCTAAAACACACATTAGGCGACATGTAACATGAAATACATACAGAGATTATTATAGATATACGAATATAAACTCATGGATGATGATGATGACATTGGTGATGACTCTGTACTCTGTATGTATTTCATTGTAGATACTTTTCTATTTTCTATACATTTTGTGATGGAGTGTCTCGATTCTCGAATCTTGAGTCTTGAGTCTTGAGTCTAGAGCCTAGAGTCTTGAGTCTTGAAGCATGAGATGTTGAATGTTGAGACTTTTGGTGTTTTTCTTTACTTTTTAAACTGAGAGGAAATGAATGGAAAGGCTCTCCTGAGAACAAGAACAAATTGAGCTGAATTGTATCAACATCAATAGGAGCGACACGGCCGCTAATGACAGACTGTGTACATTGTACATTGTACGCTGTACAGGCGAGGATGATGACAGGTGAACCTGAAAAACTTTATCAAATGTTAGTCTTCATCATCTTTTTTCTTTCTCATAAAGATAAACACTGTCGAGAGCTGAGAGTTGAGAGTTGAGAAAAGTCCCTCTCTCTCTTCTTCCTTTCACACTGTGTACTCCATACTCAATGCTCAATTCTCAATGGTCAATACTGAATGAGAAAACCAGAAGACTTTTGTCCCTTGTGAATAGAATTGTGAGTTGGGAACCTTTTGGTCCTTGATAAAAGAGGAATCTGTTTTTATGACCCGTAACTAATGACTAACCACACCACATCAACTTGAAGCACCAACGTCAATTCAAGTACCCTCACCACCAAAAACCACCCTCATTATTACCTATTATCAGTACTCTACTACCTACTTCTGTTTCTGTTTCTTTCCTTTCCCTGCCTTTGCCTTTTATTGTATGAATGGAATGGTCGTGGTGGTTGGTGGTCAGAGTAATTAGTGCATCTATAAAGGTATCTACAAAGATAATGGATAATGGTTAATGGGTTCTCGGAAACTAAAGGTGGGAACATTAAGAAGCCATATATTCCTTCATTATCAGCTTCATCTTCATCAGGACTCTAAACTCTAGACTCAAGGCTCAAAACTCGTAGCAAAAATAATAAACCATATAATATATAATGATTGCAAGTTGGAAGGCCTTTAAGCTTTAAGTAATATGTTCCTCAACATGGTTTGAAAAGAGTAGTAAAAAGACGTAAAAAATACAGGTTTTGGAAATTTTATTACGGGGATGATAATTCTGTAGACTGTAGAGAGAAGTAGAAAGAGAAGTGAAGAGGAGGAGATTTCTTGGTATTTAGTTAAATATGTTTAATAAAAAGTCCTCTTTTAGACACTAGAATCATCCCAAAATGTACGTGTATTGTACATAAAATATAAAATATAAAGTATATTGTACATCCCTGTTCAATGTTCAAGCTGGGACTTTATACGGTACATCTCCAAGGTCAATAGTCAATATGCGTACTATCTAGCATCTAGCATCTAGCATCTATTATCTAAAATCTACAAGTTTCTTTATCCAGAAAAAATCTTCAAGTTGTCTTTGACTACGAGTTTGACTATACGCATTGTCTTTTTGCGTAATTATATAAAAAGCACCAAGAATCAAGATGATGATGATGGGAGTTCCTCTCTCTCTTTTGGAAGTTGGAAACAGAGAAAGAAACCAAGTACTTTATTACAAATATTTAGTGGAGGTAAAAGGAGAAAAAGAAGAAAAAGAAGAGGCGTTTAGGCCAAGAGTTACACACACTCTCATCCCGTCTCACCCTTTAACTTAACGCTCCATCATCATTGCTTACTTTGGAATTTGAACCTCTCTTCTTCTTCTTCACATCTCTACTCTGTGCTCTGTACTCTGTATACTGTACTCTGTACTCTGTACTCTGTATACTGTACTCTGTACTCTGTACATAAATCTGACTGTGTGGTATAAAGAAAAAGTAAGTGGTAGGTCCTTTGCACTCTATATGTGTCTAGTGTGTTGTGTGTTGTGTGTGCTGCTGACAGAGGAAGAAAAGACAGAAGAAAATGAACGACATAATGTTTTGAAAATGACTCTTGTGTGTGTTTTATGTAAGAGGGATGTTGAAACATGTAACATGTAACATGTATTATTACGAGAGTTATGCATAATAAAATATCCTGGTACCATAAAACACCATGTATAAAAACCAAAAGCTGTTTTTCAACAGCAACATGGGATATGAAACCGAAATCTGGGTTTCAATCTTCAATCTATAGCATTGAAGTACGAAGTACAGAGAGTTGTTCATCATTCATCATAAATTAGAGTCTATGGGATGTGGGACTGTTTGAGAGTTAAAAGTCAAATTCAAAAATTCATGATTATCAATAAAAGAGAGACAGAAAGTAAAATATGTCCTCCTTCTACCACACTAACGACTAACGACACATGTTGATGTAGGTTGGAGCTAGAGGTGGTTTTTAATGCTTGAAACTTGGAACTTGGAGCCTGGAGCTTGGAAATTGAGAAAAATACGCAATAGACGAATATGAAATTAATGCATAAAAATTTTTATGATCCGTGGCTGTCATCCTTATTACTTTTAACCGTAAAAGTTTTAATTTTTCTAAAGTTTCAAGTCCAAAGTCTCGAGTCTCGAGTCTCGAGTCTCAAGGTTTAAATCACCCCAATAAAATATGTAATTTTTAACTGATTGTGTTTTTTTTCGTGAATTTCAGGTAAAGTGAGACGTGATTCTGTTCACTTTAATTTATCCTCTTTAGTGGATTCAAAGAGTATTAACCACGCGGAAGTTCACGTGTTCCGACGAGCTACTCGACGTCGTGGTGGCAAGTCGTACTTTTCCTCCTCTTCTTCTTTTTCTTCTTCGTCTTCTTCACGTACAAAGTATTCTTCCTTTGCTCAACATCGAATTCGATTGAGGAATTTACCCAAGAAGAATTTTCTCTCGACGATTATTTCCCTACAACCGTCACGAGGATGGCAAGCCGTTGATATTACCGATACTATCAAGGTTTCCGTTGGTATGAATCAAATCCTATTTCTATTTCTATAAATACTAGACACTAGATACTAGATACTAGATACTAGATAAATGTAAGGAAAAGGAAAGAACAAAACGGAAAACGGGAAAACTAAGCAACAACCAATCTCCAAAGAGGCAAAGTCAGCATAAAACACATGTAACATGTACATATATCATATGCCCATTAAATATCTACACTTTTCTCTCCCTCACAAGTCACTTTTTCCCTTTCTCTCCTTTGCACTTTTACAAAAAAAAAGAATCTGGAATCTTTCTTGAATCGTCAAGGATTTGAAAGATTGAGCCAATTTTAGATCTCTCTAACTCACACTCTCATTCACTTACTACAACTTGTTCACTGTTCGTGTTCCCTCCAAACTCCAAACTCCAACAACCACTGTTCACAAGAACTTACATGTACACAGCACAGTGACACGTCCCACCACCAACACGAAACACTAAATAATACACTCATCAAACACGTTACACAAGTAGTTTAGCTGAGTTTGGGACTTCAACTTCAAGTTGAAGCTGGATTTGGATTTGGAGTGAGTGAAGTTGAAAAGAGTTGAGCCTGTCACTGTAAAAAGTCAGCTCTTCCACATTACATTTATACACAGATTACAGATCAAAACTAAACCATACAGTTTCCAGTCTATGTTACATATTCCCAAATTCAAAGATTAAATACATTTGGATCGGAAATCGGAAATCGGATGCCCCAAAAAACGTTCACAATTCAAAATTCGTATAAAAAAAGTGAATGTTTTTTTAGAAAATGGAGGAAAATGCCTAAAAAATAACAAGGCTCAAAGCTCAAGGCTCGATTTTTTACATTGCAAAATCGTAAAATGTACCGAAAGATGATGATGACGACTATAGTGAATTTGTTCATTTTTGTTGTTGTTTGATATTGTAGGAAAGGGGAAGTTTTTGTCCATGACGGTGGAGTCGAGTATTCCGGAATTTGGCACGGGCAAACAGCGCTACCACACCATTTCAATTGATCAAGTATTACGGGTGGCCTACAAACCCTTCCTCGTCATATTTTCTCAGGACAAGGCCAAAATCCCGTCACTGAACAGTGAGAGTGAGCACGTCACAAAAAAACCAAGATCAAGACAAAAACAAGTGACAACAAAAACTACTACTACTACTCCCACTCCCACTCCCTCTCCTCCTCTCACCATTACCCTCACTAGTCAATCACCACACCCCGCCATCGAAAGTGATATCCATTCCAATATCAATATCAAAGACAATGAAATTTTGGACCATGATCATGATTTTTATTCACCGCCCTACAATCCAAATCCCAATCAAAATCAACCCGACTTTAACAACTATAGAGATTTGACTAATAATTTGAATGATTTGGAGAACAGTCTCAAGTCTATTTTGAACATTGATAAGGGAACTGGGCTGGGAACTGGGCTGGATTATTATTCAAATCATCCGAATCAATACAACCAGTACAATCCAAATCATCATCATTTCAATCAACGCTATTACTACTCTGAGCTGGACAAGAATCCAAACTCGAATTCAAATAAAGAAGGAGATGATAATAATAATAATGAGAGTGATCATGATTTGGACATGGAAAACCACAATGAAATCACCAGTGGTAATAGTCTCCATCATTCTTTTCACCTTCTTCGTCCATCCCGGTCAACAACGAGTAAGAATCAATCTACTTCTGCTTCTGGTTCTGGCTTCTCTGGAATCTCCCGAATCTCCCGGATCTCTCGGACCCGTTCAATGGCTCGAAGATCGATTGATGACAATGAATTCTCACAAGATCCCGAGATTTCCATCATTCCATTTCCTATCGGTTCTTCCAGGAGTAAGATCAAGAGTAAAAGAAAGAGCAAGAGCAAGAACAAGAAAACGGAAATTCCTCTACTTCCCTCTGCATCCGACTACTACTTGAATGAAAACCATGATCATGATCATGACCACGATAATGATGAGGAGAGTGGTGACAATGAAAATGAAGACCGGTTTCATATCAATGCCAAAAGCAATAACCATGACAATGACAATGGAAATGGAGATGGCAATAATGCAGATGACATGACGAATCATGTGGAGGCGACTGGTCCTTCGCTCTCATTACATCATGATCATGCTATTGATACTGATAATGATCATTTGGACAGTGGTCTTTTAGCATCATCAAAGGAATCAAATCCTAATCCGATTCTCCCATTTCCATCCCGACACCGTTGGTGGAATCAACCGCTGGATTTCGAATCGGACTCTGATTCTGATTTGGATTTGGATTTAGACTTGGACTTGGACTTGGATTTAGATTCAGATTTGGATTTAGATTCTGATTCTGATTCTGATTCCGATTTCTGGTCCTCGTATAATTCAAAGGGGAGGAATAGGAGAAAGGAGAGGGCAAAGTCCAAATCCAAATCCAAGACAAAGAAGAACAACGGTGGTAGTCGGCGAAAGAAGTTAAGGAGAAATCGTCAAGGGAAGAAATATTGGACGAGCGAACAAACTTCAACTACCACCACGAGTACGTCCACTTCAACATCTCCACCACCATCAACCTCAACCTCAACTTCCACGTTCACATCCACATTACTACCATTCTCTGCCAAGTCCAACACCAAAACCAAAGCTCAACTTTTCCACAAGGTAACTTTACCATTTTATCATTACACAATACGCATTACGCATTACGCATTACACATAGCTCGTAGAAAGAGAAGTTTTTTCTTTTTGTGGATGGAAAAATGGATGCATTGCTCAGCCATTTGTCTTCCCGTTCATTTCTTCCTGACTCAGAAGACGCAGTTTTGAGCTGTACATTGTACATTGTCCATTGTCCATTGTACATATAACTCAAATCTCAAATCTCAGTACGTGCTTTCTTCAGAGTTGAGACTCGAGACTCGAGACTCGAGACCACACGGAAGAATGTAGCATTTATCTATGTAATGTGGGTAATAATAATAATTGTGCTCATCACTGTATGTTGTATGTGGATTTTTTAGATGGAAGACATGGACAGAGACTTGGAAACAGACTTGGACACTTCACCATCATCCAGCAGAAAGATGAGAGGAGGTTGTAGTCTTGAAAAATTGTCTGTGGACATCGCTCACTTGGACTGGACTGGTGCAATGATTGCACCTGCAGTTCTCCCCTTGGATTATTGTACAGGTCTCTGCTCTCCCCAGCAGCAGCAGTTATCCAGAAATACCAACATCAACATCAACTCACAAGTAAGCAATCCATTTTAACTGTAGCTAGTACTAGTGGTGGAAATTTGTTAATGCCCTCTCCGTGCTACAGTTGACCATTCCATTGACAAAAAAACAGTGGTAGTCAACAGTCAACATTTTTCTGCTCTCTTCTGGGATCTGTAAACAATGAGTGGTCGAGGTCAATTTCATCATAAATATTTTCAAGAGCCTTGTCTTGTCTCGTCTCTGCCTGACTTGACTTGTGGAAAGATGTTTACATAATATTGAACTTCATAACTACCAGCTACAAACTGAGAAAAGAAGAAATCTTCTCTGAATCCTAAATCCTTACTTTTGACTACTTTTTCCCTTATTGCCGAAGAGAAATCTCAAGACATGAAATGAACAATGAAAAGAAGATTCAAATTCAAATAAAGGGGAGAAAAATAGACAGCCGTAATAAAAAGGAAAGCGAAAGGGAGAAGGAGGAATCTAAAACCTGTAACTTCAACTCTACACATTTTACATTGAAAAATACAGGATAGAGATTCGGGGTTTTTTCATTTTGATTTTTTTGAATCCTTGTACATCGTACAATAACTTATACGTTATACGTAAGGCTGTGGGATGCGGATTACAAATCCAGAATATTGAGATTTTAGACTTGAGACTAGAAACTAGAGACTTGAGACTCGAGACGCATTAGAGTGATATTATGCAACCAAAACATCCCCCCAAAACGAGTATACAGATCTAGATACTGTTTTCTTTTCCCATTCCTCCACCTCGATTGTGGATTTCTCCTCATTCTTCTATTCCAACAACTCTCTGTCCACAGATTGCAGATATAAAATAAAACTATTAGGTGGTTTTCATTCTTCGCTCCTCCTTTCCCTTTCGCTTTCTTTTTCTTCTTCCCTCAAAATATTATGTAATAATGTATCTAGATTCTAGGGTCTGTATCCCACGTTCTACGTTTCCGCATCCAAGATTCCACCAACTTTTTCTTCCTGGGATATTTTTTTCTTACATTTTTTCAACTTTCCACAATAATGGACACGGTAGAAGAGTAAAAGTATGAGTAAAAGTATGAGAGAAATGAGATATACTTGTATGTATGCAAAATGTCACCTTATGAAGAACAAAGTACAGAGCACAGAGTACAACACTGTCGTATGCTAAACTCTTTTATTCCTCTAGAATCTAGATTCTAGAAGCTAGAATCTTTGAACACATGCATATTCTGAAATTCATAGTTTTTAGTTGTTAGACGACAACAGTCTTCATAAATAGTTGAAAAAACCTGTCTTGCTCAGGCTTGCGACTCAAGACTCAAGGCTCAAGATTTCCAAATTTCTAGATTCTAGACTCTAGATTCTAGATTTCTAGTCCCTCTCAGATAAGATGAAAACATAGGAATAAGCAGACTAATATCTGTGGTCGTTGCTGAAGGTAATAGAGAAAAGTATACTTTATTTTAATTCATGGCTTCACCAATAGTCAACGACAACTACCCTATTATGTATTGTGCATTGTGCAGCATGTGTAATGTGTAGCACGTACTGCGGAGTATGAAATGTAGTTGCAGGAGAATTTTTATACCAAGGTTTTGAGTATTTCTTCTTGAGCGGGGTTTATAAGTCACACTATTAAATTTCTGAATCTTGAATCTTGAACGGGAAAAACTTTCTCCCGTGGTTACGTTTGGTGACTTAATGAAAAAATCCAGTCACAGTATGAATTATGACTAAGACAACCACAACGATAACGATAACGATGACCATACCTTACAAACTACAAATAAGATGAGAAGAAACCAAAGGGAAAAAAGGCCGAGTCGGTACTTTTTCTTTTTCTCTAGAATCTAGAATCTAGAATCAAGAAATTGAGGCAAGTCACCGGAAATAAGAAAAATTATTTCTCGTCACGAGTTTTTTCCCTATATAAATTAATAATAGTCCGACTCCTCTGGTATAATTCATGTATAATGTATCATAATGTAATAAGGAGAAGGAGAAGAACGTGCATAATAATAACAAGTATCTTTATATATACGTGCATCATACACGATATACAATACACAATGCACAATGCACATGCTTCCACATTCTACATTCTACACCACTATAAAAACTGTGATTCCTCTTACTACTTTTATAGTCGGATCGGAATACTCAATTCAGATAGGTAAAAACCATTGGAGTGCATGTTCCATGCTCCACGTTCAGGCCGAGCCAAGTTTGTGTAGGACCAAGTCAAGTCAAATATGAAGCCGTAAATATTCCAGAGGAAACCAAAAACCAAAGTTTACCATAGATTAAACTCTCTCCGGTTCTCTAATCATTTACACAAGAGCGACACACAAAGTACCCATGTTTGTGTTTGTCTGATTTGTGTACATTGAGGTTTTCTTTCTGGTTCTGATTCCAGTTGTGCTTGTGCCCTACCTGTTCTGTTTTATCTTAATCTTACTTTTATAAGGAGATTTTTTTCCCTCTTTCAACAGCTTGATTTATCTAGGAAAAGAATTAGGTTGTGAATACCTACCTTTCCACAACAATAATAATTTCAAATCCTCAATTTATTGGTTATTCTCTGATAAATCTTCACCCCATTCACCATTCTCCATTCACTATACATAATACTACTTAGGAACAAGCGAGCAAGCTGCTACAACAAACACAAAACCACACAGTACATAATATTTCACTGGTACATTATAGATACATGCGTAAGATGTAAATGTGAAGAGTGAAATGGTTCCTCTTTCCTCTGCTCTTGCTACATAAATATTCTTGATAAATGGACACATGTGTGTAATGTGTATTTACTATTTACATGTAATATCTAATTCTTTTGTGTTTTCCATTCTCCATTCTCTATTCTCCAAATCTCCAAATCGTACTTATGCATGACATGGGAAAGATAAAAAGTCGTACGTAAAAAGGAGCACGTGCATAAACATGGATGGATGTAGATTGTAGAATGTAGACTTATTTACATGGAGAATCCCAAGTCGTAAGTCGTCGCTTGTCAGATGTCATGTTTTTTTCCACAAGTACACTGTGGATCCTGGACTAACTAGTAAAACACGGCCAAATCAAAAACTAACAAGGTGAATTTGTGTCAAGGGGTGGACGGACGACGGACGTAAAAGGAAAAACGAGAAATGAGACTGTTTTGTTTTGTATTTTGTACATAGTACACACATCATGGACCATTGACCGTACACTTGTACTTTGTACATTGTACATTGTACAAATAAAATATGTGTATACATTCTCGTGTATCTTTTGATCCAGCCTCAAAAGATTTATCGATTACGTTTTCAGTCATAGGTGATCCTAGATCCCAGATCCCAGGAGAAGACAGAGAGACACCAAATTGTTTTCCTTTGTTTATTACATTACATAATATTTTACATTGTTGCATAAGTGGATTCGTGGTTCATGGTTATTATATATATTTATTTTGACTGGACAAGAGACAATTAGATTAGAATCATTAAATACATTTATGTGTAAAAATGTATTTGAATTATCCACAGCCTCATGCTGCTAATTAACGCTTTAATCAGTGACTGAAATGATCAAGATTCAAGATATTTAAAAAAATTAAATGTATGATTTTTGTTTTTATTTTTATTTTTTAGGAGGTTCTGATGGACTATTCGGATGAAGTAATTCCTACTACTGAATCAATCACAACTCGCTGCTGTAGTCCCTTGACCAAGAAACGGCTTGTCGTCCTCTATGCGGACATTTATGAAAATATCATCCTCAGAATTTATCCAAATGTCACCACTACAAGTTGTCAGTGTCACTGAAGTCTTAGATGAATCAATGAATGAAAAGTGAACCACCCGCATACCATACGCATCCAAATCGACTCTACCAACGAAATAAAAATACAAAATACGTATAATACATAAAAAAAAAAGATACGAGATACGAGGGACTGTACTAGTTTTCCTAAAATATAGAGTATAGCTAATACTTGTACTTGTAAGTTGTAGATATCTCGAATCTAGAATCTAGATATATGTTGGATGTTATATTATACAAAAGATGTTTAATGTTCCTCATAATTATCTGTCACTGCCACAACCTTTTCCATTCATTTCAAAGGGTACTTTTAAATTCAGGTAGGTAAAACTGAAGATGTTTTTGTTTTGGTAAAAACAGTGAGATGAACAATGAACATTATACATAAGTTTTCTATTGGATATTGAATTTATTTATAATCGTCAGAAAACAAGATACAAAATATTATTAATTATTATGCATATAGTAAATTTTATATTATTATGATGATCTACTAAAGTTTGTGATTTATTTTGTTATTATTCACTGAATAATATTCAGTATAAGTTTTATTACACACGGTTTATATATACATTACACGTTACACGTTATAGTAATAATTATTATTATTGTTGTACAGATAAATAAAAAACATATAAATAGTAAATAGCATTTATAATGTTCATTGTTAACCAACTAAAATGTGTAGATTAACTGTAAAATATCCTATAATATTATGATATAATATTTTGATAGGGGGGAATATCTGTATTCTGTATTTAAAGTTTCAAGCCCCGATTTATTTATTCTTTACATTACATTTTGGGTTATTATGACTGTACAAATTGAAAAACAAATAATAATACGCACTCTAGACTCTAGTGTACCAGTGTACATTGTACAATTTTCATCCTACATCGCGCATCGCACGTAGTTTAATGTTAGTCTAGAGAATTTAGCAGTGTTTAGAGAAACTGTGCTAATGGTAATTTATGCACAAAACTTTTTGTCTAGCTGAATGAATTACTAGAGTATCAAGCACCAAATATCAAGCAGCATGTTGCATCTAACAAACCAGCTAAAGGCGAGGGAGAATGAAGATTGAAGATTGAAACATTTCAAACTTTTTCAGTAGCACAGACAAACAGACAACAACAACAAATATTAACACATGTTTACGCATGTTCCCCATGCAAATGTGCGTGGTGCGTGTGTAGTGTCTTGTGTGTATAATGCGTATCTTGATGCTAAAACATTTTCATTTACATTTGGTAATGACAGGTAGCAGGTAGCTGGGATTCAGATATAAAAGAGCACATGTTTACAATGTTTCAATTAGGATGGATTCAGAATTCAGAACTCAGTGAGAAAGAGTAAATATAACATCAAGCATCATGTTATATACATGTACAAGGTATAAGAAAGAAAGAAAAGAACAGAAAAAAAGAGCACCAAGTTTCATTTTCAAACGTGAATAAATACAAAATACAATACAATACACACAGAATCATCATCATGTTATATTACGCATTATGGACGTATTTCATGTATTTAAAAAGTATACTTGTGCTCTTGGCTCTTGAACAAAGAAGAAGGTAAATCATGGAAATATTGAACACACAGAATATAAAATATAAAATGAATTAAGCTGATACAGCAGCAGCATTATCATCTATCAGCTACCAACTACCAACTACGACCACAAGTTGAGTGTGCAGATTACAAATCTCCCAATTAGCACATTATGTATCCTGACGCATTTAAACATCACGTCTTTCTCTTCTCTCTCTCTAGTTTTTCTCCTTTATGGAATTTTAAGTGTACTGTAAGATTCTGTTTTCTACATTCTACAGGCTTCCTTCTTCCTTCCTTCCCTATGCACTTAAACATGCCACACAATCATACATAAAGAGTATGTAAGTATTCATACGTTTATCAGTTCCAGATGTCTGAATCCTTTCAATTTCAAAAACTTTCTTGGAGCATCTTAAGTTTTAAGGCTTGCGATGTTTTTTCTCGACTGATTTTAACCTAATTTCATGTACATAGTATATTTCTAGGGAATGAAAATGCAAGTCTGCCACATTTTGTCTAGTATTTTGTATTGTTTGGGTTTTGGGTACAAAATTACAACACACACGTACATCGACTAAACCTACCATTTGAAATTCGAAATTTGAAATTACCCAATACCGAGTATTTCATCTCCATCGGCAATCCCTTTTTTCCTGAAAATTAGTCGTGACTCTAAACTCTAAAGAAATCCTATTTTCCCGTATGAAAAAAGCTGGAATTTTTAAGCTAAAAGTTAGAACACGAGTTTGCGAGGTCACGACTTAAGGCAAGACTCAAGACTCAAGACTCGAGACAATACAGTATTCATTTTTTAACGCAATGTAAGTAGAAAAGAGGGTGAGCCTTCAATTTAAGAATAAAGGTAAAGATTTTTTCCATTTTTCTCATTTTGTTTCATTAGTTTACTGTCTAGTGGTATAAGTTTACATAATATTTCTCCTTCTATATCTGCTATTTGCTATTATTCAAGATTCAAGATTGAAGAGTTTATTACTTAAAATTACAACAAAAATGTAGAAGGTTTTTCAGTCCGTATTCCCTATTATGTGACAGAAAATACGGGGCGGTTTTTTTTCTATGTCACATCTAAAATACAGAGTCAATATATTATATAGAATCTAGAACCTAGGGTAGATATTACAAGTTAATATGCATGATGGGTGATGTAATGTTACTTGATTACCATTTCATTTGTACATGCGTGCAGAATTATATAATAGCGGAAGGGACAAGGAACAAGGAACTTTATTGTGAACCCATACAGAATACAGTTAGCAGCGTCATATTATAATAATGTACAAAGTCATAATGAGTGTGTATGTTTGTCATAGGGAATGTGAATATTTAGTATTTATACAAGATAATTAATGCATAAAATAACAAATGATATCCACGTAGCTAGAGGAGGAGATGAAAAGAAAAGATGTTTTCTCGGCAAACGGCAAAGTCAAAGAAGAAACTTGTACAATGCATAAAATACTAGTAGTAGAATGTAGAATATGAGGCATTTTGTTGCTCAAGATTCAAGATTCAAGAAACATAAAGATATAAAGAAAAGAGAGAAAGGAAGAAGGAAAGAGTCTTTGTAAATTCTTGTAGGTATATCCGTTCTTGGTTTGGAGTTTGGACAATCCACACTCTAAACTTGGTATAGCATGGATTATTTATACAGTATGCAATAGACAAGCTTCCCTATAATATTATGCCTAAGTATAGTTATGAGCAAACAGCCTTTACATTTTGTATCATTATTTAGTACTCTATTATTCTATGAGAAAAAACCTATTGTAGTCCTTGTTTTCATTTTCGTCGTCGTCGTCGGTGGCACATAATAGAAATCAAAGAACCCTTTGTTTTAAATTTCAACTGTATTCATTCTCCCAGCTTCATCCTCCAGCTCCAGCTCCGGCCTCCCGTTAGTTCACTTTGACGATAAGACTTGATGCAACGGGGTTTTACACATTTATATATTATGTACATATATCTACATTCTACATGTATACTTTCCACAATACAGAACAGAGAATAAAGAATGGAATCGTAAATAAAATGTTTGTTTTAAAAGCATTGTAATCATTGTTCTCCCTTCTCCCTACATGTTCATATTATTAGCACATCAGACATTATACAATTGAGGAAGGAAGATTTTGTAAAATGTGTCTACCCAGAGTCTAGAGTCTAGAGTTAAGTGTCTACGTGTAATAGAAAATTCGTATAAAAGGTACAAAATCCAGAATAGAGAAATTCCGAGTATTCGGATACTGCTTACTGCTGACATATTATTTATTGTGTAAATATTAAATAGGGATTTAAAATGTTAAAGAATGTTAATACTTATGGTACTTTAGTACTTTAATTAGTAATGTAAAATGCCCATATAAATTGTACATGTACTGATATTCATGATTAATTATCATACGATACAAATATTACTAGTTTTAGCCAAGTTATTCATAAATTAGTGATTAAGTTTAACATTCAACAATAATGTTCAATGTTCAATACATTTTATTATTATTATGTACTTCACTTTCACTTTCTTATACAATGTACATTATATTATTTAAGAAATAAGGTGGAGACTAAAAACTAGAAAATAGAAAATAGAGAAAAGAGAAAATTGAGAACAAAGAACAAATGTACTCTACAGATGATGCTGAAACTTTTGTGCTGTTACTAAATATTATTATTGTCTAGCTAAAAATAATCAAACATTTAAGCTCCTCCCCCTTCCTATGATTTAGCATATAGACATCCTTGCTATTCCTTAACTAAATCATACAAAGGAGGAGGAGCTTAAATGTTTTATTATTTTTAGCTAGAGAACAAGTCATTTAGAACAATTTTTTTTCATGGGTAGTTGTAAGTAAGTATATGTAGTATGTATTCCTGCATTGCTGTAAGTATATTGTAGATTATAGGAATTTTATTCAACAATTAAAAATTTAGATGGTACATGAACCTACCATAGTATGTAAATGTCGGATGTGTCTAGACTCTAGTGTCTACTGAATTTCGTGAGTCTAATATAAGCTATAAAGTACACGTCTACCGTCTCTATGTAATATGTTATGGATTTATCAATAGAAAATACAAACAACTTGTTAGACAGATGTATACTTAATAATTGATAACTGATATGTAATATATACACGACACATTTAATCATTACACTAAGGATGGTTTTTTATTGTATCCAGTTTTTTATTATTCGTTATTCGGCGAAAACAACTACGAGAGACTAGTACAATTATTATGATTACTGATATAACCTAAGACGTATTGTATATTGTATTGATAATTGATAATTGGTATGTAATAGGTAAAACGAAAGAATGCTTTTGTACTTGATGATAAGGTGAATTTTTTAAATATTATTTAATTTAGTAGATACGTTTCTAATGTATAAATGTGAAAAATATGAAAGCTTTAAACATTTTGGTTAACAATAAAGCAACCACTAGGATCGGTAATGTACTGCAGTTTTTTCCGTAAATAGTAGACAGTATAATATAGTGCATAGTTGTACTGGATACTGCATATTATAACATTATGTATTACATGGAATGTGAAATAGTTTTTTCGTTATTTGTTATGCAGATGAGAAACCCTTATGAAATCCTATCCAATTTTATTGTAAAATGATAAAATATGAAATAATATTATGGATAAATGTAAGATATAAGATGATATACATTATTATTATTATTATTATTGTAATTATAATAATTTCAGTACAAGTAAGAATTTATGATATACTGCGATAAATGAGTTTTAAATAATAAATTGTTTAAAAAAGTTGACATTGTCTGAACATTGAAAAAAATACTGCCGAAACCGAAAAGCTCAAGATGCATAATCTGATTTTTGATTTACATAGAATTTCAGCATGATTTAATAAAGTATTCTTATTACGGCCATGATATTCATAATACATTAATATTTAATGCATTTATTTAATAAAATCCAGAAATGTCTAAAGATCAAACTAAAAACTTTTAATTTCTAAGACAAGGAGCTAAGAAGGATTACTTTCTAATAGCTTTTACATTTTTGGGGAAGAAAAATTAAAAAACTCGGAGATTGAAAATGCCAAATACCAATTTCCCGTTTTGTATCAGTGGTTTGAATTTTTACAAATATAAAGCCATGGCTCCAATTTTTGACTTTGGTATATATTTTCGTATTTTATATACCAAGAGTTTCCTCTTTCCCCTGATTTTTCTCCCTCCATGACAAAATCCATAATCCATAAATGCGTGTACTTGTTCACTTATCATATTTGAGCGGTACAATCAGCGATCAGTGACACGCACATGTATCATGCATTTCCTTGCATTACATTATTTCACTGCTTCTGTTTGTCTGTATGTATGTGTGTAATCTGTAGCAAGTACTCGGTTTTTTTTTCTCTTCCTGTAATTCTCATGCGTAACATGGAAAATGTATAAAATGCTCACTCATTTCTGTCTTCCTTCATTTGGGTTTTGTTTTTTGTTTATGCAGTAGATACTAGATACTAGATACCACTTACTTTGTAGTCTCGCAATCCTGTTAGTTATTTTGTCTACACACTACACACTACATGCTACACAGTACACACTAGACACTAGACACGAGACACAGTGTGATACGCAGGAGATAAAAGTATAAATGCTTTCATGTCTGTTAGTCCTCACTGCTTTATTTTTAAATTAAGTCATGTTTCTCATGTGATGGGTTACCGAGTGAATCTATGTAGTATCTAGTATAGAGCACAGAATATAAAATATAGAATATACACAGACTACAATGCGTATACATCAAATTCAGTAGTGTTTATGAACAAGAGGAAGAATTGTAGATAAATGAAGCACAAAATGTAATAATATTGTAATCTATGAAGGATATCATGCTCAATGTGCTTAGTGCTCAACCTAGTGTTTTGAGTTTTGAGCTTTGAAAGACAAACTGAGACTGAGACTGAGGTCTCTCACCTTCATATGCGTGTACACTAGGGTCCGTCAAAATACCATGACTTGACAGAAGTTAAAGTCTTACCCCGTCATATCGTTCCTTTTGGTGTAAAAAA